>OV725081.1:109964742-110279742 GCA_928085145.1 Nezara viridula
ATTTTGGTTTATATCTATTATAGCTAAAATCTTTTATTTATTTTTTTTTAATACAACCTAATTACTACACATTTTATTTAAATTAATAATCACAATGTTTTACAAACTTATTTTTATTTTTTGTGGAAATTCATTGGTGAACACTATCATTATTTTGAAAGACCTATGAAGATTCCATCGGCGAAATATTAGTCAAGGTAAGGACTGTGATTTGGCAGACGTTTCTTCTGAAATAGCTAGAGATAAATAAGGCGGTTGGAACAGAGTGCAGACCATAATATTTCCCAACAACAGTCTAAACAGTAGCCACGTTACAGGGATCGATCAATATTTATCTTTTCCTTAGCATTAAAGGAACTATTTTATAATATATTATAACTGAATATATTATAACAATTCAGAATATTTCAAAACCGAAATGTATTCCTACGATTGAAATACTTTTCGTATCTCACTATAATTAAGTCTCTCTCTTGAGCTTGAGAAATTCAACGTATCTGAAACAGTTGACATAGAAGTTTAAAGAGTCGTCCTTCAATTCTCCTTTTAATCTTTCTCGTCGGGAAGGACAAATAATGTGGTGATCTGAATTTGATTAACCTATTTATGCATTGGTTTTTTAAATAATACTGTGCTTCATTATTAAAAAATACAAGCTGTATAACATTAAATAATACTATTATTTTACTATAATACATTTTCTCATTGGAGAGATTTTTGTGTTACTAAAGAATTTCTTAATACAAGCGAATTTCTTTTATTTTTTTCTTCTTTTTTTTATCAATGAGGAATTTTTAATTAATTTAATGAAGTAAGAAACTTTCATATAATTTTTTTTTTTAAAACAATATGATAATCCTATCACAAATTTCAAGTAAACCCATAACAGACATATAATACGAATTTAAAAATATATATGTTAAACAAATTTTATGTGGACATAAAAATATGTATTTCATTGAATTCTGTAATTATTAATCATAAATTAATTATAGTTACTCAATTTAAGGTCTTCAATTATACCTCATAGAAAGTAAATTCGTTTTGCGAAGGACTATATTTTTGGAATGTTTAATCTACATTTTTTTAACGAGAGTAAAAATGGACCGGTGATATTATATGGCCTAACGTGAGAGAAAAAAAACGTGAGATTTGGAGGTAGATAGTAAACCCGTTGGAAATAGTTAGAAAATATTTGGGGTATGATTGTGAACCTCACGTTTTGTGTAAACGAGAACATTAAGAAGAAGTGCAAATAAAATGAGCTTGGATATTTTTATTCCAAATTTTTATGCCTCTATCTTAGAGGGTCATAGGCGGTAAGTTTTTATACTCTATTACAATACTTATTTTCTACTAACAAGGGGAAAATACAGTCTGTGTATCACCGATTTCAATTTTTTCTTTTGGTGATACTACATCGAAACAATATTGAATACATGCCCCGCCCGGCGTTCTTTCCAATTGGCCCTAGGAACCGAGAAAAAAATAATTTATATAATTTCAATCAAAACTTATGTTAATTATTTTTACATTTGCTTTGCGCGAATTTTTAGGTTACTATATATCAATTTTTTTTTTTTTTTTTGTGCAGGATAAGAAAAAATATTAACTAATATATTAAATGTGTGTCATAAATAACAAAAAGCAAAAGGTGCTTCTAGTGAAGTACGCTAATTAAATTTTTGTTAAGAAAGAGTAAATGGGATTCCTTTAAAGGCCCTAAAAACTCTAAAACAAATAAAAAAAATACAATCTTTAGTTTCTTGGATGAATTTTCCAACTAAAGTATCCTTAACTCCTCAGTATTTTTTTCTCAAATTCAACTTTAATATAATCATTGAAAAGCTGAATTGATACTATTCCAACTGATACCGATAATTTTTGGATTTCATTTTTGTTTTCAAGCTACAAATTGAGAAAAACTTCTGACCCGTTTTTATTTTATATCGTATAAAAATATATATATATATATATATCTTAATTTTAATTTGTTTGCGAAAGTCGGATTTATGCCATTTCGTGTAACATACCTAGGCCCAAATCCTCATTAATTTTCATGTAGATCGATGAAGCCGTTCTAATGTTGTCACACGTTTAGTGGTTGTTGAGAAAATTTCAGATGTTCCAGCCTAGGCAAAAATTTCGTGCAGAAAATTTTACTTTTCCGATTGCCATAACAATTTATATTGAACGGTTTTTTGAGATGGGAAAAACGAATATCAAATTAGTTTCCCCCGAAAAAAATATTTACTCACACATTTATACGTAGGTTGGACCAAACTGTGCCCGTAGTATAGCTATTTGCCCAATATCACATTTATGAAAAACCGGTCTAATATCTAGAGTAAATAATTTTTTAGAGAAAAAAAAAGTTAATATTCGTTTTTGGTACCTCAAAAAAACTTAAATAAGAATTTTTATAGCAATCGAAAATTTGACCCACGAAAATCAAGTACTAAAGATGGTAATTTTTTATCTCTATAAAAATTCGTAATTAAGAGTTTTAAAGGACACTAAAAACTAATCAAACTTGCTTTTTCATAACAAAAAATTAGTTGGCTTATTTTAATGGAAGCGAATTTTGGTTTTTGTAATTTATGATACATTGTAAGTAATTGAATACAATATTCAATATTTGTTTCTTATTCTGCTCAACAAAAGAATCTATTGATATATAATACCCTAAAAATCCGGACAAAGCAAAGCCAAAAATAAATAACATCTATTTTGTAAGAAGTTATATAATTTGTTTCTCGGCTCCTAGGGCCAATTGGAACGAATGTCTTTAATATTTGTCGATGTAGTTTGACTAAAAAAAAAAAAAAAATGGTTGAAATCAGAGACCCACAGATTGTATCCTCCCCTTGTATGTATTTGAAAAGAGTAGTGACTCAATATTCGTTGTGTTCTAATATTTCCTTCATTTTCGTAGCTAAATATAGTTTTTTTTTTTTAAATGGAGGCACTCTAATAAAAGGTTTTTTACTGACTTTGTTGTGTTGTCACACTCAACACGTGGGTGCTTCTAGGCCTCTAAGAAGATACCCGTGCAAAAGGCAGAGACCAATCACCATAATATGATCGCCACCATCGCCATAATTCCCTTTTTCTGGATTTTCTCTTTCGTCAAATCTGATTCCAAGAAATTGAACTTTATCTGTCTGAGGAATTTGGATACTGTCGAATTAAGTTGGAGTAGCAACTTTCATGTCAAAGAGTAAAATTAATTCATCTTATATAAATCAATTATATGAAAATTTATAACTTACGTTTCCCCTGTATGGACAATAATGGAAATATTACAATACGTTAGCATGAGAATCATTAATGAAAAACGACATACCGACTTAAAACAACTAACTATCAACCAATTAACGATAAAACAAATAAATTAACATAATATAAATACAACATACTAATTAACGATAAGGCTGTGGCTGACATGCGCATAAGAAGGGAACTAAAAAGAATCTGGATGAGAGACCCCATACATAAAAAAGGCAGCCAGACTGAATGCTCCAACTACAGACCCATATGCCTATCCCCAGTGGTATATAAATTATATACATCCATCCTGCACAATATACTGAGACTTCTAGTGGAACCGTTCGTAGGAGAAGAGCAAGCTGGTTTCAGACCAGGGCGTCAGACACAGGATCATATATTCACCCTCAGGAATATAATGCAAAAATCATGGGATAATGATAAAAATCTGTACTTAGCCTTCCTCGAACTTCAAGAAGCAGATTTGATTCAGTCCCACGGGAAACACAAAGAGTAAAAAATGTTCCTAGAAGCCTGGTTGAGGCCATTAAATCCATATACCAAAATCCAAAAGGGATAGTCAGACTGAATGAACAGAAATCTGGCTATTTTAGCATAGCTAAGGGGTTCAAACAAGGTGATAGTTTAAGCCCGCTGCTATTTATATTATATATGGATGAAATTGCTGCAATCTTCAAAAGACGAACAGAAAGGACGTTTCTGGGGCGAAGGAATCTGCTTCCAGTTGTATTTCAGTTTCTTCTATATGCGGACGATATTGTCCTGATTGCTGATTCTGTGGAGAAATTACAGCAGGCAGTTGACGAATGGAACGAGGAGCTCCTCAGGAAGGGTATGGTCATCAGTACAGGAAAGAGCAAGATCCTACAGGTTGGAAGGGTGCAGGAAGATGTTACAGTGTATTGCAACAGAGAGGTGATGGAAGTTGTGTCAGATTTCACCTACCTTGGTTCTGTTATGGATCGGTCTGGGAAAGTGGATTCAGAAATTCTGCACAGGATAAGACAAAGACAATACGCTATATATTACCAGATCTGCAATACTGTGATCGGAAAGAGAGAAGTGAGCAGAGGTGTAAAACTGCACATATTTAAGGCAGTATACTTGCCTATACTCCTGTATGGTGCAGAAAGCTGGGTACTGACTGACAAACTTGAGAGAAAAATCACTGCTGCAGAAATGAGGTTTCTCCGAAGGATCGCAGGGAAAACGAGACGGGACTGCATTCGCAACGAGAGAATCAGGGAGAAATTGGGGGTTCCCCCGATGAAGGATGTCCTAAAGACCCGGCAGCTTACGTGGTTTGGGCATGTCATCAGGATGGAAGAACACAGAGATCCATTGAAGTCTATGGACTACGTCCCCAATGGCAGAAGACCCCGCGGCAGACCGAGAATGTCGTACCTCGAATACGTAGACCGCCTGTGCAAAAATAGAAATAAAAATATACCCCAAGTCAGAAATCTTGCAAGAAACAGGGAAAATTGGCAATCCTGGTTAGACGCCCCCCTGCGCTGAAAGGATGATGCAAAAGAAGAAGATGAGAGACCTCCATTCAAGATTACTGATGGTTACCACCCTTCCCTATGCCAGAAATTCCATAGTCATAATTCACCACCACCGCTATATAGAGAAGTGGTGGAAAAACTAATAACAATGATACTTTCCGAATAAGTCTCTCAAATTGGTAAATATATTAATATAATACTTTTATTAAAAGATATGACTAATGTTGGAGATTATCCCAGTAAAAAAATATCCAAATTCCACCAGAATCGTATTTATCATCCAAATCCACATGTACAATCCCTATCTAGCAGCACCCATCCCTATAATCCCCGGAGAACGTTAAAACGGCATGTGGCTCCGCGACCTTTTGAAGTATGTATATACTGGAGTTCTGGCAATGGCCAGATTCTGGCCAGTTTGAGTCCACTCGCCTGATTGTAAATGGTGTATATGGTATGTCTATTATTTTAAATTTTACTTATATTTAAGTTATATTATGTTTATTTATTACATATACTTTTTGATAATTAAACAGTTCTTATTTTGCTTCTTTGTTCTGTTCTTATTATACATATAGTGTTAATGTAGTAGTACCTCACTATAGCCATTGTTCATATGACGGAAGGTTATATTACTAATAAAAAAAAAATAAGAAATTGATGTTTCAGAATAATGTTTAATCAGGAACCCCTCGAGCGTCATAAAAATTCCTTGATACGCTAACAAGCTCGTCCTAGGAACTTGGTATGCCGTTGGCTGCGGAGTCATATTACTTAATCAAGAAAATCCCAAAGGATCGGTCAGTCAGTGACCTATATTCTCAGACAGATGTTGCACCACTGATCCGATTTGGATATTTATGATGCATAAGCATCTCTATGATCGTTGTTAGGAGAGCTATGAAGGCGATCTCTGAGCGAAATTCTGAGGAAATAAGGATTTCTTGAGGTAAAGGTGAGAGTTGAGTGACCAAGCGCTCTCCTTCTAGCTTCTCGTGGGCACGAGTTGGTGCATGAGCTCTGAGGCAACCGACCCCGCCCTCTCCAACAGTCTCCCTAATGAAATTAAAATATCTATCAGTGGCTAATTGTTAATAAGATGGCGGATATCAGGTCAAGCTTTAGGTTATTTTAAAGGCTAAACATGTTTTATTTATGTTCTTTCTTTATCACATGAAAAACCAAATAAGTCAATGACTAAGATACTACAGCGAGAACTCTCACATTAGGAATAAGAAGGATATTCTTCTTCCTGATCCACTCGACGTAAAAGCTACATCGTGGAATTATGTTTAATAGTTGGCCCGTGTGAAAAATTCGCGGAAAATTTTGTTTAGTGAAGAAATAGCAAAACAATATGGAAATAAGTAGTTCCTATGTATTATGCAAGGAAGGAATTAATATTTTTTCCTTGATCGATTACAATATTCCATTAAACATAATAGGCCAAAATATTTATACAAATTGCTTTGCTTGTACCTATTTTTAAACTCTGACTGAAAAGACAGTAAAATTAATAAAGACAAAATAATGCCTCGATCATGGGATTTTCTAAATTATTTAAAAAAAATAAAATGTAAGAACAACTTTAAGAAATAATAAAGTTAATATAAAAGCCAAGAAAAAAAATGTAGTAGACTATTTTACTCCTAAATGCAATATCTTTAAACAGGAAGACATACCGAAAATAATAGACTGTATCTTTGTTAATAATTGTCCGAATTTGACGATTTTTTTTTTTTTTTTTTGTCGGTAATTTAGTAATCTTTCTAATTATCATCGGTAAATCAGAGAAATATACATACTCTTTGAGTTATTCGTAAATAAAGTTTCCTTTCTTCCATAACTTTTTTCCAGAAATTTTGGGGGAAGGACTATTTTTCGCATGTGAAGGAGCAGAATATCTTCAAAATGCAGAATTGACGAAGTTATGGAGTACCGACAAAACAAACACCTTTTAGAAATAATATATAGGATAGAAGAGCTGTGCTGAGATAGTCGTCATCACTTTTCACATTATGATGTTTTTGCCTGCCATTAACTTAAACATTCATAACTCCTCAGGATTTTATCCTAATTGAATGTTTTTACAACCGATGGAAAGCTGAATTATCGCTCTTCAAGACCGCATAAATAACTTTTTGATTTAACTCGTCTGTAAAGAGTAAATAAATAAAAACTCCTAAGGTTTTTATTTTATAACTTGAGTTCTAAATTATTTAGGAAGATACATGGCGTAACGACAAAAAAACACCTTTTAGAATATATTATATTGTATATAGAATATAGTATTATTTAGATAGTACAACACACAAAATTTGTTAAAGTATGAAACTTTACCAATGTTGTATGTTTAAAACGATATTTAAAGCAATAATTCACTTAATGATTTAATATTCCCTTAAATGTGACAAAATGTAATATTAATCAATAAATTAATGTGGTTTTTTTTTTTAGGTCCTTGCCTTTCCGGCTATATGGGGTTTTCTCCGGGCAGAAGATGAGGGAGGGGGATTAATGCCAGAGTTAAAAAGCCCCTCGAGCAGCGGGACGCGAAAACGTAATCATATACGGCGGTCGCCGGGCAACGCGCGGTGCTGTGCTCAAAAAAAGATTTATTTAACATAATAATTAACTATATAAAATATTCCCCAGTTAAATAGTTAAGCTATAAGACAAAACTATCGCTGAACATATACTGAACCATTATTGTTTTTGCTCACGATCTTTTAGGTGAGGATCTGTAGTTCATAAGATGTTTTGTTCGATTAAATTATCTTGTTAGTTCTTGTTTTTTTAATGCTGTGTGTATATTTCCAAGTGAGTATTTTTTCTCCTATAGTTCATAATTTCATATATAGTTTTTGAAGGCACTGGATTGTTGTCGATTGATGCAGAACAAATTATAATGCAGCGAGTGTCAAGATGGAGATACAAATTGAATGCAATCATGTTTACAGATGAGTCGCGTTTTTTTATTTATAGCGATCGTAGGCGCCGAAGAGTCCTCCGTGAACAGAAGATGGATACACTGCCACAGTTAGTGCTCTCTTCAATGTACGGAGATGAGAGTGTGTTTTACCGGTATCTGCTTAGAAAGAAGGACTATACTGTATACTGTGGAAGGTTAACTCATTGCAGTTAGTTATGTTCAAGAAATAATAGAGGAGTATGTAATTACAGTAGTGCGTAAATCTAGAGTATAAGGAGTACGTAAATCAGGAAAATCATGACATTTCACATCTGCCCATTCCCGCATGGTCTCCAGATCTGAATCTCATTGAGCTCATAAGGGATACACTGCAGAGAAGGCTTTTTGACCATCATCTGTAGCTTCTTAATCTTCAGCAACTGATAGCAATATTTTTACGGTATGAAATTCCACGTCATATCAGTGACAACATTATAAATGGTATGTCCATTAGGAGCATTGAGGTAGTGAGTTACAGAACATTTACAATTTATTTAGTTTACAATAATTATCAAATTTTACAAAATTCACAATCACCAAACCAAGATCACAAAACCTTTTAAATTTATTATTTTTATTAAATATCTTTCATAAAATTGACCGAAGTCAAAAACAATATTATTAGTGTTAATTTTCAATACATTTAGTAATAAAAATCTAGGAAAACAAATCATACCTAACTAACATTATCACTATTCATTTTTGAGCAGTTTATATAACAAGCAATTATTTAGGCTTCCAGAAACCGACAGACGATAACATTTATCCATATAACTGGATGTCTGAAAAGAGATTCAGTCAACCTTATGTTCTGTTTAACGTTACTTGAATGACAGGCTGTTGTGCGCTACGATATACCTGTACTGCGAAGTAAACAAAAAAAATTAAAATACAATATCTATGAAGCCAATTGGCACAATGGTAAATTATATATATATATATTAAATTGGTTCATTAATAACATTGATTGAATGATTATGAGAAATTCAATAGCAAAGCAGTAACAGTTGGACAATAATAAAATACTATGTGATAGAGAACTGTTTGCAATAAGTTTCATATTGTGTAACATCAGTGTCTTAGAAGTATTTCTTAGCCATTTCTCAATCATCTCTTAGACTCTTATAGAATATATTTTCCTTAGGGATACGAACTCCATGTCTATCCTTACCGTCAAATCATGGTGAAGAGGAAAAAAGTGGTCGCAGTTAATCACTAAGGCTTCGAGACCCGACCAAGGCAGTTCCAGGGATTGGGGAAATGCCGAACAGCGCACGCCCTCGCCGCAGTCAGTGAAGGTAAGAGGTAAGAGAATGGCCTTAATCTCCCGCCAGCGAATTTCTAACCTCAGTTGATAATTGGCTACTTTGCCTCACGACAATTAAAGTATGGCGTTAGAATTTAGAGTAGTTTTTGAACTGAATAAATTGGTCTTAACTGGAGCCGTTCTAATGTTAATTTTTCTATCTATAACGCAATAAATCTAATAACAACGTTTAACAGTTTTTCTTTATATTTTGAAAAAATATATGTGATATTATTATATTGAATTAAATAGATTTTCAGCTTGTAAATATTCGAAAAATAAATACACCAAAAAAGTATTGCTGCCGGAAAAATTGGATATAGCTACTTCAACTGGAGACGTGGGAGAGCCTAGAGACTCCAAAAATGAGTCTAATGTAACCAAGACTCTTCAATCTAATCTCATTTCCCCCAGGCAATCCACAGTATACGAGGCAGCCGTAATCGAAGTGAGAAAAAAAAGATAGGAAACTAGAAGCCGATGGGTTTTGAGGGAGATCGAATCGACACGGAATCTCAGGAAATATTTGAGGGCAGAAACAGATTTCCGGATGATTTGGTTTTCTTAAATTTCGATAATGTTTATATCTTCTTGAAGCCTTCGAGACGCCTCTAGCATTTCCATAGGATGAAAGGCCTGGCAGATATGGAACCCATCAATAAATAAGTGGTATTGTGAATGGTGGTTGGAATCAAGAAGATCCTCAATATAGATGGGGAGAAGATGTTGGAGAAAGCGAAGATTCTTGAGAAACACTAAGAGTTAGTAAGAGTGGAAGGAAGGAGTTTTAATGAAACTATGTAAATATAACAACAATGTCGTCATTCTTAATTATAGAGGAATTTTCACCTGACAACTGTAAGAATCCTACAACGGATGTTACCGATACCAGCTTTTTTTTCAGGTGACTTAGAGCATTACGACAATCAACAGAGAACCAAGAAAAAAAGCTTTTGGTGGTTTGATCGGGTTCATACTAACAATCAGGGGTCTACATAAGGGGGCTTCATTGCGCAAGTGGCGCCATCAAGATTTTTGAGGGGGGCATATAAAATAATATATTACAATATTATAACACTTAGAATATAGAAAAGAAATAAAAGCTCGATAATAATTTGTTGTAACTATGTTTGCTACTAACGAGGGAGAGGAAATTTGACATGATTTTTTTTAAGCGAAGCTGAAAACGAACTTCAACTTATTCTGTGAAAAACTTTAACTTAATTAAGAAGGACTTAAACAAAAATAGGGATACAATTAAAAAAAAAAGAAATAACGAAATGTACTCGAAAATCTCCTTCAAATGATATTAACAAAGAAAAATTCAACATAGTTTTAAAGAACTTCTCGAGTTTTTGCGATGCTTATTTTTTTTACGGATATCTCCCAGGCAGTGCTGGGATTTGGTGCTAGGTATTTGGTGCCCAAGGGCAATGATGTCATCACCCATAAAAAATTGTTTATTGTTTATTTATTAATGGACTAAAATTAATTATTCTCATATGCTTTGTAACTTTCCTGTTTTATATTCCTAACAAATGGCACCCCCTTCTATGTCGGCCCTAAGGCTGGCACTTCTTCCAGGATCATATTAGAAAAAACATAGTATAGGGGACATACTAACGTAGTATAGTAAGGGTTGGACGTTCGAGGTACGTTAGGAAGACTGTGTGGCTTCTTCAGTTGCCTCCTCTTCTAATGTGATAATGTTTTAAAATAATATATTAGAGTTCAGTACATTTACACTTAAAATGAAGGGATGTGATATATTACACTGGCAGGCCATCCTCAGATGATTTAGTGGATTTAAGGGAAGCTATCGCTAATAATTCATGTAAGTTTTTCACGTTTAATACAAATTATTAGGGACAGCTCCTCTTAAAACTACCAAATCACCTTAAGATGGCCAAAACGTAATGAAGATGAAGTTTTAAGACGTTAAGTGGTTTATAGTCTCAAGAATTCCTGACCGGGACATCCCGATATTTTCGTAAGACTTTATTGGTCTGGTCGAAGTTTTAGCATTTGAATAATCCAACATATAACCAGAAGATATTTTGTATAGAACAATAATACCATTAGTATACTGCTTTCTAAAATGTCATTGGTTGATAATGTGAAGGATAAGCTACCTGAAAAAAATCACATAGGAAAATATAGACATTGCGACCACGACTGTTATAAAATCAAAGAAATGCGAGCGTAATACAGTAGGAACCAAGTTCATTAGTAAGTCTACCTTTGGCGAGTTGTTGCGAAAAAGCAATATCCCATAGCGCAACATAACATAACGGGAGAAGCTTTCATTCCCACGGGCAAGAACTCGACTATAAGCTGATAATATAGGTTTCGGATTGGAAAACTCCTCTGTTAGTAATTAGTTAGGCGAACTGTTACTGTATTTTCAAATATCGGTGGTGATGGAGTACACATTCACTTTAAATGATAAGGTTTAGAATTCCATGTTTTTTGTTGTTTTTTTTATAAATGAGCCAAGTAATATAACAGGAAGAAATAAGTGTCTAGTGCAGACTAGTGGTGCTCAAATGAAAGACCGAGATGAGTCTTGGTCTTGCAAACTCAGTCTTGGTCTTGCAACAGTCTTGCAGTTACTTCTTAGCTTATCACTATAGAGATATTACGGTCATTTTTTAGATAGGAGAAACCTAACTAAGGCTGAATGAAAAATTAGAGGAGTTAAATGCAAAAGTGTATTGGTTATACCAATTATTTGCATATAGTAACTAACAATGTCAAGTATTAGTAACTATTTTGCCATAATTTTTATTTTTAAAAAAAATATTTTTTTTTTAATTCTGGTCTTGGTGCAAGTTCAACAGCAAGACCGATTTTGGGCAACACTAGTGCAAACATTTTAGTTGATCGACTGTATAGCTAGCAGCCACTGAAATTTTAAGTTGGCTATTAATACACATACCAGGCTTTTCGTACCGTTACATTTACAAATACAAAAGATAGGGTAGTTTTGATTTCTTCAATGGTGTACAGGTTTACGTGGGGATTAAAAATCAAAATTTCCGAACTCAGTAAGCCACCGGAAGTTTATTTTATTTACGAATAAATCTTTAATTTTTCATCCAATGATCAATATGTTATAAATTTGTTAAATATTGAGCCATATAGTGATGTTTTAAATTTTCTGATTTCTGATGCATTTTATTGAAATTTGATGGTACCGATCAAGTGAAATAACCTTAATAACATAATACTACACAATCAATCGATAACAGGAAAAGTGTCCATCGCACATTATACAATATAGTATTTGCTATAATTGAAGGGACGAAAAACAAAATATTATTGTAAATTGCTAAGAGTAAAAGAGCCCAACCTGCCAACAAGTCGTTGCAAAGATATAATTTGTTCAGAAGGATCCGCTAACCCCGCAGCCTTTTTTTATTCTGACGCTAGAAATGGGCAGGTGAATCGAGAATCGAATCAAAGAGTCGATTTTCCTGAAAGAATCATATTCTCGAGTGATTTTCATAGAAGAATCACGATTTACTTGGAAACGATAATTTTTCAACTCGTTTTTCCTCGGTCTAGGAGAGAGCTTGGGGGAATTATGCCAGAGTTAATCATTCATAAGAATCGATCAACCACAATGATTGAATCGTTGAGAATCGGTTCGGTTAAAAGAACCAAACTTCCCTTCTGTTCTACGAACTAGATACTTCCCTTCCCTTCTACGAACCCTCCTCCTTAATTCCCTTGATTCATATCATGAGATATTGATTTTTTATAAGCAGTTTTTATTGGCCCTTTTCCTTCATGCATTATTACTCTAATCCCATATCGCACCGGTTATCGTACGAAGTCGGTGGTAAGAGGTTGAAAACAGAGGATGGGAGTGGTTTTTCGAAATCTCATTCAAGCTGTGACCTTCCTTTTGAATAGAAGGACGAGCGTGCAAAATATAATCAAATTGAGGATAAAGCTTTAAATTTTTATAAAATATAGCCCTAAAAACATTTTGATTTACATATAGATTATATAGTACGTGATCTAGTTGGATAAAAAAGGTCGTGTAAATAAATCCGCGCAAAAAATTAATAGTGTAATTTGGAGGAGAACGTGGTGCCATAGATTTAATTTCAGATTGACGAGGTGGGATCGGAGTGGCAGTCATGGAAGGAGGGCAGTGTCAAGGGGAAAAGAAAGTCCACAACGATCCCTAACAATATGCTTATTCAAATCCGCCGAAGGCTGCTCTGCGGTCGCAGTTATAGGCTCGTAATCGTTCTCTTTGTATCATCGTTACGGGGCGTTTTATGCACGTTTTTCTTCTCTGATTAATTACTAAAGGTTAATTAATGATTGATTTAGTACTAATTACTGGCTCGAGCGAACGAGTAAATCATTAGTCTTAGAAGCGGATATTATTTTCTAGCTTCGTTCTATTAATATTTTTAATTATGTTCTATATTTCTTTTGCCTTTACAGACATTGTAGACCTTTGGCCCCTTAAAAAGTCTTCTTCGTATTTGTCTCCATATATTTCATTAGAAGTATTGGGACGCACCATTAATGATAGATTAAGCATCGTTGTTATTTATCTATGTACAAGAGACATATATGAGTTTGTTGGGAAATACAGAATTTTTTTGTTTAATTTATCTGCGATATAGACAGTAGCTACCATTTCCATAATTAGACCTCTTCGGCAATAGACCTCTCGACAGATCAAGCTTGACAACGTATAATAACCCATTTTACACTGCAATCGACAGAGAAAAAAAAGAATGAAGTGTGAAGAAAATGTTAGAGGAAACGAAAATCAAGATAAAAGTGAAACCAGATGGTTGTTGCAGATACGCCATTTTTCATAAAAAAATATAAAATATATATATTTTTTCTGTTGGCCTTACAGACCTTGTAGATCTACTGCTACCTTAACTAACCTCCTCCATCTCTGGCTATCTTGGTATATTGCTTTCTAGTTGCTTTCATTACAGAAGATATTGTTTGACAAAATATTGCAGTTCTTTATTGATCCTTCTCAATGTGTTAGTGCTCAGCATCTATCAACCATTAATGAAGGTGTGGATGTAAAATCCAAGAGATGCCAATAAGTAGTACATCGTTATGTAAGTTCTAATATTTTGTCGAAAATTATGCTAGGTAGCTAACTAAATTCGTTTTCTCACATCCGATCGCATTGTAACTGTGTATGAGTCAAGTATAGGTAAGTTTTCGACTGTTGAATTACAAGGATGAAACGAAATTGTCAGCAATTCCGGTCAAAATGTCTTTAATCAGTTAGCTACTAGGACACTACCTGGATAAACGATTAACTTAGAATCCTCATACCAACCTGAAACAACAAGAAACAGCTCGACGTTTCCGATTACTTCAGCACTTACTAGACAAACGCTCTAAACTTCCAATTAATTACAAAAGACTCATTTATATATCTATAATAAGGCCTATTTGGACTTACGGAGTTGAGCTATGTGGCTCCAGTAAACCATCGAATTCCTCTCGTATCCAATCCTTACAATCCAAAATCCTTCGTAAAATCCTCAATGCTCCCTACTTTCTTACAAAGAAAACCATCCATAATGACCTTAAAGTTTCTTATGTTTTCGATCTGGCCCAATCCAGATACCTATCCTTCCATAATAAACTTCTGAATCATCCCAACCCTTTCATTTCTAATCTTGCTTCCTCTTCAATTCCTGATAACCCCCCGAGGCGTCTGAAAAAAAAGATGGCCCCGTGATCTCCTAATGTAGATATATCATTAGAGTACTGCCATTGGGTAGTTACTTAGCAAGTGTTTTCACGTCATTATATCCATATATTCAAATTTACTAGATGTTTTTCTGTAATATAGTTGTAAATATCATTAAGAAATAATAAAAAAAATCAGTTAGCCGAGGTTTCGACCTAAACATGTAAGTCATCATCAGGGATATAAATTACAAAATATCATAGGAGAAATCATAAATATAAAAGTGTAGGACTAATAACAGTGAAGAATAACAGTAAGAAGGTAATAGTCATAAGAATAAGTAACTTAACAGTAATAAGAGTAAAGAATAAAATTTAAAAAATGATAAATATAAAATTATCTTCCGTTATACATTTACATTTATCATTTTATTTATTTCTTCTTGTTATTATTAACTTGTTACTGTTATTACTCCTACACTTTTATATTTATGAGTTCTCCGATGTTATTTTATATGTTGTAATTTTTAGCCCTAATGATGATTTACATATTTAGGTCGAAACCTCGGCTAACTGATTAAAGACATTTTGACCGAAATTGCTGAGCATTTCGTTTCATCCTTGTAATTCAAAAGTCGATTACTTCATCATCTCTAAAGTAAAAAACTAATTTTTTATTTATCGCTTCCTGTTCAACATACATAAATGTATACGATGCTATTTTTATCATATTGACTGATTTGAGAAGCAGAGCAAATCTTGTTTATATGATGAAAGAGGCTATAATATAATGTTCTACACCCTAAACTAGATTAATCATCGTTGAATCAATTTCTTTTTGAGCATGAAAGGAAATTATGAATCTAATTATCACATGAGCCAGTTTCGTTGAATGTCTTGCAGTTGGTTGTTCCCATAATTTAAATTTTCAAAATAATTACTTGTAAAACAAGTATCTATACGTTAGGCGATTCGGTATAGATGACGTTTTGATGTTATGTAAATAGGAATTGTTTGCATTTATAAATAATAATTGAGTAACTATCAATTACATTGACTCATTGAGGTGTGTACGCAAACTAGGCCGCCAAATTGAACTGAGAGAAAGTCTATTCACATATTCTTATTATTTTGTATGCAAATATTTTACAATGTTTCCTAAATAATCGATTCCAACATTCCAAAATTGTTATTCTTGAGGGAAAGATCACATATCGATATCAATTTTTTTTTTCTTGTGGCACAATTGTGGCGAGAGGCCTTGTAACATTTGTTGAACGGGGAGGGCCGCCCTGCTGGATATATATAGTATAGTTCACACATCGTTATATTCAATTTTCTCAACTTTACAAGAAGTAAAAATAGTTGGAGCATATTTCAACATCAAGATGTCTGAAAACCTATACTTGACTCATACACAGTTGCAATGCAATCGGGTGTGAAAAACGAATGTAGTTAGCTGCCTAGCTCACCTACCCCTGTATATATATATATCTTTTTTTTTTTCGGTTGGCTCTATAGACCTTGTCGATCTTTGGCCGCCTGAACCAGCCTTCTCCACCTCTGCCTATCTTGGGCTACTGCTTTCCAGTTTGCGGCATGAAGCTCAGCCGTATCTTTGTTTATCCTATCTATCCATCTGGTTTTTGGCCTCCCACGTGGTCTCTTGCCTACTACTCTGGCATTCATTGTCTTGTAAAGGCGTCCTGTTGGATTGCTACGAGCTACATGCCCTGCCCATCTTAACCTCGTTGCCTTCATGTCATGAGATATTGACTGACCCGTTGCTTTCAGCAGTTCATTGTTGTTCCTTCTCCTCCATGTGTCAAGGTTCTGGTCCCATATAGGTCCTGTTATCCTACGTAAGACTTTTCTTTCGAATCTCTCAATTCTGGCTTCTAATGTGCCGGTTAGAGCCCAGGTTTCACAACTGTGCAGCAGAACTGGCTTAATCACGGCGGTGTACACCCTTATTTTGAGATTTCTGAAGATTTTTCTGGATTTCAGCACCTTTGAAAGAGAGAAGAAAGGTCTGTTCGCACTTGTTATTAGCTGGTTTATCTCTGTTAGTTGATCATTTATTGAGGTTATTGTGGAGTCGAGGTATTTGAATCTGTGTACTTTCGAGAATGACTTAGAGTCTACGCAGATTAGGGTGGATGTTTCAGCTAACTATCATGTATTTTGTTTTATCTACATTGACCTGTAGTCCGATTTGCTCTGCTTCTTTTAATAGAGTCCGAGCGAGTCTCCCAATATCCTCTTGATTACTTCCGATATATATATATATATATATATATATAATATATATATATATATATATATATATATATATATATATATATATATATATATATATATATTCAATATGATAGAAAGGCGGTGAACAATAAAACTTATACTATTTCTAAAAAAAAGAAGAGAAGAATGCATTCGTTAAACAAAGTCTACTATTTCTATGTTAAGTAAAGAAAGGAATGCTTGAAACACGCAAGATTTTTTCGCCCTTTAAGAAACTGAAGAGGCTACATTCATTATTCCCAAGGTCTTGCCAGATTAGGAACTGTACTCCTCGCGCGCATTCCGTTCTCTGAGTATGTCACTCGGTTCCTTCCTTCGTCATCAGGACCTTTAAAACCTTTCTCGCCCTTTGAGGTCTCTAATTAAATATGAATACCTACTCCAATCTTTATGGGAATCATTCATAATTGAATTAGGATGACTTCAACATCTATATAAACAAAAGTGCAACTGTTCGTTTGTTCAAAACGTTACTCGCTGAAACTACTACACCGATTGCTTTGAAATATTGATATAACGTTTATATCGGATTCAGGAGTGCTTTATATATATTCAATTACCTTATGGCCTTTCTTATCGGAAAGGCGGCCGAAAAGGTTTGTCACTAAAGACTGCAGCGCCTAAACGGCAGTAACGATTTTAATTAAACTTGGATATAGTTTGGCTCCTTGAAGCCCTTTTAATTTATGTATATAACATCCAATAAAATTAAGTTAAAAGTTAAGATCAAGATGCATGGCAGACCTTCGTGGCGGCTAGTGTTGTTCAAAATCGGTCTTGGTCTTGCACTTTGTAAGACCAAGGCCATCTAACTGTTGCAAGACCAAGACCAGGACGAGTAAAAAAAAATCATTTTTTTAATAACAATTAAGACAAAATAGTTACTAGTAATCGACAATCTTAGTTACTGTATGTTAATAATTGGTATAACCAATATACTTTTGCATTTAACTCCTCTAATTTTTCATTTGGGCTTAGTTAGGTTTCTCCTATCTAAAAAATTACAGTTATAAGCTAATAAGTAACTGCAAGACTGTTGCGAGACTCTTGCGTAAGACCAAGACCATGACCAAGACTGAGTTTGCAAGACCAAGACTCGTCTCGGTCTCGCATTTGGGCAACACTATTCGGAACTATGGTTACGAATAACTCAAAAAGTACACAACTTTTTAATGATTATACGATTATTTATTATTTGAAAGTGTCCTTAATTTCATACAATTTTTTTAAAAAATCACTGAAATCGAACGATTTCTTGCATAAATATAACGTTTTAAACATTGAGTACTTTTTCTTCGGAGATTTAGAGACAGATTGCTTCTCACATAGACAATTATATCCTGTAAATTCAAGAGGTGGAAACCATACAATCTCTATATTTATACCAAGAATGGAACAACAAAAATATCGCATATCCAAATTATTGTGAAATAAAATATTAGAAGCATCTGATTTATTTTTTTATTTCTTTTCTATTTAACCAGAATGAAACACAGCAACGCGTGGCCGGGTACAGCTAGTTCTGCATAAATTTTTTAAACAATTTTATTGATTAATATGAGTAGGAAACAGTGCATTCACATCATATTTATACAAAATATAAATAAAATAAAACAGAGGCAAATTAAAAATAAAATAAAATCAGAGAGCATTTATAATAACTAACAGCAATTATAATAACTAACGGACAAATCAAAAAATTAATTTTCAATGACTTTGAAAAGACATATGGATGGCAGTATACCACGCGAACCCCTGTAAGGATCATTAAGGAAAGCTGGAATTGACCAAAGAATCGTGAGCCTAATTAAAGAAATTCATAGGAATAATGGGTGCCAGATAAAAAAACGCTGCAAATTATTATACAATGGTTTATTATTTCCATACAATTATATATCAAAAGTAACATTATTTTCCTTGAAACGTATATAAAAAATAAATAAAAGGTGATTACTAATATTGCCCTGAATATTTTTTTATTTCATCATAAGTAATTTTCTAAGAAAAATAAAATACATTGATTCAGTTGATGTAACACTTCCATGATATTAAAAACCAAAACAAAGGAAATAAGCTTTGCGGTAGAAGAAATGAAAAATATTTAAACAAATATTTTTTTGTACCAAATTGTTTGATTTCAACGATTTTTTTTTTAATATTTAAGGACTTCTTCCAACTTTGTGTAAGGCTATTCGTTTTTCTTTATCACCCCACTCCATGTTAACTGAGCAAAAGAAATATACAAACTAATTGGAATTATTATCCTGACATGTAAAGAAAATAACGTGATAGAGGTAAGGATTATCTAAATAATACCCAAGGATGTAAAGTTCAACTTCTATAACAGTATTTATGGCAGAACTAGATATATATAATTTTGATATATAAAATAATTTTGAAAAAATAAAATAAGGTCAAGGCATGGAAACAACTCCTCATTCAATTTTATGAAATTAAAAATCAGTACATCAGTCCAACAACAACCACTTCCCCTCCCACCACCACCAAACTTTATGAAATTAAATTTTGATCTCCTCCTCCCCCCCCCTCTTCCCCATAATAAAAAATTCCATCTCAAAACAAGATTTTGAAATTTTAACTATATACCCACGTCAGCTAGATGTCAATTAAATTATTCAAAATATTAAATTATTGAGGTTAAGAAAAAAAAATTAGTTTTGTTATTATAATTGATGATTTGAATAGTATAACTTTTAAATATGACCCGCGGTAGAGTAGGTTGGGATGAGAATCGAAATAACTGCCTAACCGGGATCTCTAGACAAATTACTCAAGAATTCATAACATTGGTTCTACTCAATAGTTTGTTTTCATTTAAAACCTATGTTTTAAGCAAATCTAAATATAATGTCAACATTTCAAAAGTCTACCATTAGCCATTGCCGAGTTTACCCCAGACAAAATTTCGTTGAACGATGCGGACATACAGACAAAAAATGTTTTAAAAGTGGATTTGGTGTCTAATGTACGCGAAACGGAAAGATATCATGAAACGGGCTGATTCTCTTCAATGTACAGACAAAACTTTTATATTATTTTATATAGATTATTATTTAAATCACGCAATTTAAATCTTATATGTGTTCTTACCAATTGAGTTCTATTATAGCTTAAAGTTACGATTTTTTTTATTGAACAAATCTAATTAATAGTAATAATGAACCTCAAAATTACAAGAAAAAAGAGTCAATGATGAACAATCATTCAGTTCAGTTGTTTGGCTGAAAAAGTATTTCACTTTTTTTATGGTTGGTTTTGTGTAACGTTTTCTTTATAGGGTCTGTAAATATTATGTGAATGGTGATTATTTCTTAATAACTATTGCTGATTATCCTGCAATATTTGATCTTAAACACAAAGTAGATATGGAAAAAAAAAATTGACCTTATACAAAGCCTTGCAAACGGAGGTATTGTAATTTTTCTGTATAATTAAAGCAGATCTTGAACCCTTCTCTGTCCTTAAAAATAATTAGCAATCCTCCTGGAGATGGCAGGACTAACCACAAAGGTTTCCTCCAGAGCACCTAGACCAGGTGAGAGGGGTCAGAATATTCTGGAAGCGGGCAAGGACGACTGCAGGTAGGTGGAGTACACGAACCCACAAGGGGCGCGGCTTTTTAGGTTTCGAAACAGAGACCGGCGCAAGCAACTCAGCAAGTAGCTCGCTTCGATTCAACGCTGATAACCAACTATCGACCCAATATCGATAGGCTTTATATTTCAGCCCACAATCCCCTGCGCTCATAAATAATATCCTTACTTCCAACTGTTTTCAGGGTATAAATAACTAAGTGAATTTATTGTTTTAAATTATATTAGAACGAAGCATTATGCTTATTAAAATAAAAACCAATAATAATTAATGAACTATATTAAAATATCTACTAAACAAATCAAGAAAAAAATGTTAAATGTGTAAACTCTTATTTTTAAATTTCATCGACCACAAGCTTTCTGGATCAAGTACATCGCCGATTTTCTCTTTCCCTACTTTAATCACTTGAAGTCCTTTCAACAAACATAATTTTATCTACAGATACTACCACCATGACATATCTAGTTTATTGTTCTACACATCATTAACAATTATTAAATTTTTTTTTTAAATCTATTTATAGAATAATAATACAATCAGCCATTGCTGGAGGGCTATAAGTATTAGTGCTAAGAGTTCTCATTCAAACAGTATATACAAATAATAGAGAAATAAATATAAATATAAAAAGTAAATAAATAATACTGATGAAGAAAGTAAATAAAAGAAAAAAAAATAGTAAACAATAACATAAAATAGAAACTTCTAAACACAATCATACCTATATACAATGTATACATTCGCCCAGGAATCTCCGAGCCAGGCTTTTTCCTCCACATGTGGAAGGCAAAGCAAGACTCCAGGAAATCCCAGTGCCACTTTTCCAGCCGCATCAATAGTATTAGAAGCCAGTGGAGACTGAAAGAGGGCACTAGAGCCACAGACGCTTGGGACATGAGTGGAGAAGCTGGCCATTGCATATTTACAAGAGATCTCTGGGCCACTGCCGTTTTAACCTTCGTGGAGGATTGTAGGGATGAAGGGAGCTGGATAGGGATTGAGCTAGAGGATTTGGATGATGGATAAGGAATTAAATTTTGAGAATTAGTTTTAGTAACATCATTAATTATTCCTCATCTTCTGAATTAATTATTAGTTAGAGTTTATTATTATATCATTATGTCGATCGTTAGACCTTGATCTCAGGGATGTCCAGAAGGGTGTACACCCACACTGTCAGAAATACAGGCTAATAGTAAGTCTGCAGGCGGGAATAATAATAATAGTAGAATAGGAGTGCCAAGTGACATCCCTTTTTGATTTTAGTGTACATTTTTAAGCAATGAGAACCCTCTTCCAACTTCTTTTGAGCCTGCTAAGTATGCACAGGTGGATCTACGAGGAGGGCTTTGGGGCTGAGGTCCTCCCCATTCCCTCCCCAAAATGGTAAAATATAACCATGTTTTATAGAAAAAAAAAATTAAAAACTATCTCTTAAAGTATTATTCCTCCTGTAATTACATTTAATAGGACTTCAAGAATTACTTAAACACAATATCATATATAACTAGTTTCTTTTTTTTTTTTCAACTTAATTATCGTTATATATATGAAAATAAAAAGCTTTCTAGCTGAAGCTTCCCCCCCCAAAAAAAAATTAAAACCTGGATCCGCTAGTGTAAGTATGTTATCAGACATGTAAATTGTAGAGTGTATCTTGAGAGTGTTGGTATGTCCGTGTAAATTATTATGAAATCTTTTGTAGGATGTCCGAATGTGGTCAATAACTATTAAAAGTATTAAAAGGCCTTTGTGTAAAGTATTTTTTGTGATGTACAATGAAGCTTTAGTTATTGTTTTAAATGTTATTAACTGGAAAGCTTGTAGTCTAAAATGGGTTTAAGTAGGTAAATGCCATTGATCAGTTATGTTTTGGTTTTAATTTTGAAAGTATTGAAAGAAGTGAGTATAATAGTCGTAGTATAACATTTTTAATTTTTTTTTTTTAATATGTGCGCCCCAAGTCAGATATCAGTCCAAGATATTACAACTGAGGAATTTGGATAATAGGAGGGCATCATTCACTTTTGTTAGATGATGTCGTTAAGCCTTTCGGGAGTGTGCAGGATTTTTATGTATTGTTTTGGAGATTGTTGTATGGTTTGTGTAGGTCGATGCATAATTCTGACACTGTTTACAATATTGTGTGCATATGATTTATTACAGCGGTGCTTGTATTCATTATATATTTATTATAATATATTATTTATAATATACTAGTATTTATTATACACCCTTGTATTTATTATATTATTTATAGGGTGGAAATATATCATGTGTAAATTATATAGTACCCTGCTATATAATACCCTATATACTACTACTATATATTACAACATATTATATGATACAGATAAGGGCAGCATTTTGAAGCAATAAGGGCCAAGCTACTGAGAGAAACCGGACTCCACATCATCACGGAGGACGATTTCCCTCATCCTGTAAGTAGGCATAACTAACCGTACTACGAAGCATTTGTGTACGGGTGGAAGGAAGTAGTCGGGGATGATCACTTCAATCTCCGATAACGAAGATTGAAGAACCTGAAGATAAGTAGTAAAAGTATCAACTACTTCTACCAAAAATCTGTACTGCCGAGAGATAAGGAAAGAACAAAATAAAATAAAATAAATAAATAAATGATACAGATAATAAATATCAGAATTGACGTCTTCATTATTTAAAATTTCTCAAATATTATTTTAAAATAGAAAGAAAAATCATGCCAGCTTTACGAACCGAATTCGAGGTGCGATATTTGAAACCTATTAAGAAAAAAATTCAAGGGCAGTTCCGGTGTCAGCCCGAAGGCTCCAGTGACCCAAAACCTAAAACCAAGGTCAAACTGGATTAAAGGCAGGGTGGCCAACCAACTAATAGGCAAATAATTATAGATCCAGGGCCCTTCTAATACGGTAGTCTATTTAATAATAGGTTATTATTTGTAAGTGCTAGCCATCCATTCTACATATCTTCATACAAATATATAATAAATAAATATATTATGAAATATTAGATTAGACTGTTTCATTACACTATATTTTAAATTAGACTATACGGGGGTATTCTCAGGCCAGGGGAGAGAGCGGTGGATTGAAGTTAACAAAGTTAAAAGCTTCCCCATCACCGCGAATTAGTAATCATTTTATCATGTAAACTTCGGTTTATCAGGATGCCAGACAAGGTGTATTTTGCTCACGCTTTATTCGGCTCGGCCACCCCGCTCCCTATTTCATATTCTTTGATGGTTAAGGTTTTATATCAACGACAGTCTCTTATTTTAATAATTTTATTTGACAACTTAAAATTGAGAAGCTTTCGGTATACCTACACCATATTCATCTCTATAATTCCGAAATAACATTAAATTATAAAACTAACAATTTATTTATATTAAATATTATTATAATTGACAGCCAAACTGATACCAGTTTATCTGAACTTTTATTATTTGAAAAATAAATGATTTTAACGGTTTTCTTCCTCTGGATTATAATATCTAAAATTGTTGTTAGAGTTTATAAAACAAAAAGTTTTAAAAATTAAAATATATTACTTTGGCCTTACCAAAACATGCCGTAACACAAATCACCAAACCGTTTTCATTGATGTAATATATTGGACCGTTTGACGCGACCTCAATTCCCAATATATAAAAATAACGAGGTTATACATGCCAAAGGGCCCAATATTTTTGGGGCCATCTTTTTTCTCGATTTTATGCTCAAATCATCTTACGACTTAAGTGAAATCAAATGGATTAATGGACAAATATAAGAATAGTTAAAAAGACAGTATTTAATAACGATGGTGAATATTCACAGATATTCAACAAAATGTAAAGACAGACAAAATGTTTTAACCAAAGATCGACAAATATAAATAATAGTAAAAATGTAAGAATATTATATTACATTTTTATAAATTTCTATTTGTCATAAAAAATATTAAAAGAATAGTGATTGTATTATTTCAGATAAGTGGCCATAAAGATGAAAAAGTTATCCGAAACGTGAACCAGTTAACTATTTAAAAAATATTTAGTTAAATCTTAGGAATAGCAATAGTGCAAAAAATGGTATATTAAAGTTATTAACCGTTTTAATAAGAATATTTGATAAAAAATATATATTTTTAAAAAATAAATGTTTTTAATAAATTGTAATATAGTTCGCGGATTCAAATCCCTTTTTATCAAATTATTAATATCCTTCTTAAACTTCGTGAATATCATGATATTATCGTAACCTACAACTGTTTTATTTATGAAAACTCTAGAAAATGATACATTTTCAATCTATAAATTGGTAAAGTTTGTTTGGCTCAATATTTTTGTAGGCCACATTTTTCATGATTTTTTAATCAAATTATCTCACGATTCAAGTATTTATTTTCCGAGTTTTATTAATTTAATTAGAAAAGTACCCATTTCTGAGAATTTTCGTAATCTAAAAAGTTGTAAGTTACAATAAGATGAAGCCATTCACGTAGTTTTAGACTGAGGTTAATAATTGCTAAAAATGGATTTGTTCCGCGGACTTATATAAATCCTGGACGTTTATTAAGTGTTCTAAGTAGAGAGACCTCTTGATTTAATTCTTATTAAATGGGGTCGTGGCAATCAAATATACACACTTTGTGAAATCAGAAAACCAAATTGGTATTGCAACGATTCCCTAAATTTAAATATTTTCACTAAATATTAAAATTATAGAATAATAAAATTTCACGGTTATTCAACGCGACTTCGCTAGCCAAGCATGTTAAAGCGTTCGCCCCTCCCCACCCCTTCTCATTCTGGAGTCTAGCAGCGACGCGGTTCGAATACGGCCTAGGTGGTTTAAAATTAATTTTGTGGTTTGATTACCACTAGAACAACATGCCTTCCCGTACGCCAGAAATAGCGAAGTAGGGGATTAAGGAAAAAAGTCTGACAACAAGAAAAAATATATATGTGACGGATTTATAGGTAATTCAACTTTAGAATCATTACTAATATATCATTTCCTGCAGTAGCACAAGTTCATCAGGATTTAATAGTAAGAAACGACCTACATGGAACCCACATTCATGACTGAAACGACAGGAAACTATAAAATGATTTAGACTGGTTCGACATTTTCTAGACCGACGACAAGAGTAAAAAAAACTTGTTTTCATTAAGTATTACTGTCCTTGCACCGTGCCATTGAACTACGAATTAAATGAATTCTCAATGAATGAAGATTCAATGAATATCTCAAATACACAATATATTAATTCGATTAAGTGCTTACTTCAGAAGCGATGGTCCTTTTTGTCACATTTGAGTTGAGTTGTTCCGAGTACATTTTTCACAGACACACTTACTTTAGAGAATAAAACAATATACTCAAAAATGTACAAATTGACTGCTTACACAGTATAATTAGTGTAGATTTTCGTCTTTTCAAATCTGTATACAATATTTTTGTATATATTTGTAAAAATTTTCTATGCGCCATGAAATAATTAGTAAATTACTAATGGACTTGTATTGCAAGGGCCATACAGATATATGTCCTTCCATTAACCTTACAAATGTAGTATAAACTCCAAAATCACTAAAAACTCTGTAAAACATGTATTTTTAATACTTTACTAATGTTTTTAAATTACAATATTAACATATAAGAACAAAACCTCAAAAACAGCCATAATTTCATTTTTAGGGTACAATGAGAAGATGTCGAACACAAATCCCAGTGTTTGAAATACCGATAAACATCAAACCAAAGCAAAATTATAGTGGAAAGAACAGGAAATAACAAGGCTTTTTGGCAGAACTTGTATTTTATTTTGTATATTTAAATATTTAATTTTAAATACTGGCCAAATATTATCAAATCATCTTTACCATTCGTCGTAAACCTCTGACTTCTTGTAGTATCCTTTAATAATAGCCCATTTATCTCTGTGGAACAGATCAGCTACTTAGGAATCCATTTGGACTTCTACTTCAACAAACTTATTGGATTCATCATACGAGACTGAAACTACAAGAGACTGGCTAACGTTTCAGGCTATTCCAACACATACTAGACAGATTGGGGGGCGGGGTGGCCGAATAGGCTAAAGCGTGTGTAACAGCACCGCTAGTTGCCTGGCAACCGCGGATAACTGAGATTTGAGATGATATAAAAAGTACGAGTTCGCGTCCCGGTGCCGGAGGGGATTTTAAATTCCCCGCCCTCACCCCCGGCCCGGGAAAATCCCGTATAGCCTAAAAGGCGAGGTAGGGAAGAACAAAAAAAAAAACAAAAAAAAAAACATACTAGACAGATGCTCTAAAAAAAAAAAAAAACGCTCTAAATTCCCTATTACATATAAAAGAACCATTTATTGGTCTTGATTATAATAAATCCTATTTGAACTTGTAGAGAGCTTTTGGAGTTATAGAAGTTAGTCACTAAACTATCTAATTCCTTTCGCGTCCAATTCTTACAATCCAAAATCCATCGCAAAATTCTCAATTCTCCTTACTTTGCCACAAAAAAAATTATCCATAATGACATTAATGTCCCATATGTCGCCAATTCAGCCTCATCCAGATATCCATGCTTCCATAATAAGCATCAAACCCATCCAAATCCACTATTTTCTGACCTCCATATTCTAACCAAATCCTCTTCGACTCCTGACAACCCTCTTCGCTGTCTGAAAAGAAGATAACCTGGGGATCTTCTAATGTGGAACTATAATTACAGCGCAACCGATCAATAGTTTCTCTTCAAGTCTATTCAAATAATATTAACAATTTAAATTTACCCCAATTATTGTGGTTGAACAAATACGATATCTAGGAATCCGGCTGGACAAACGTCTCACTTGGAACCTCATACAAGACTGAAAAAACAAGAAACAGCTCGACGTTTCTGACTACTCCAATACATACATGACTAACACTCTAAGCATTCAATTAACCACAAAAGACTCGTGTATATAAGAATAATATGGCCTATTTGGCTTTTCGGAATTGATCTTTGAGGCTGCACAAAATCGTCGAATTCCTCTCGTATCCAACCCTTATAATCCTAAATCCTTAATGCTCCTTAATTTGTCAAGAATAAAATCATCCATAATGTTCTTAATATTTTATATGTTTCTGATTTGGCCCAATCCTGATATCTCTCTATCCATAATAAACCTCAGAACCATCCGACCCTCTCGTTTCTAACCATGATTAAAGAATCTAATCCATTGTAAAGAAGATGGCCCCGTGATCTCCTTATGTAAATATGATTTTAGAGTGCTACCATTGGATTGTTTTTAAACAACTGTTTTCATGTTATATTCCTGTTTTCAAATTTACTGGATGTATTTTTATTTTTGATACAATTATAAAAATAAATTTACTTTTTGTATTTTTAGTTAATACAGTTGTAAATTTCAATAAGTGAATAAAAAAAAAGGAAAGGAAAAAAATAAGTTACAAACGATGTATTTCATATTTTACTTCTAACAATATTATTTTATTTTTTCTTCTCCTAATCTTTACGCGTAATCACTTAAATATCTTAGGGGACATATGTATATAATTATTTATTATTTTTTACAATTTATTTCTTTACATATCAACAGTTATTATTATTTTTTTTAAAATTTATATTCCATCACTGCAATGCTTTGCCTATAAAATTGATTTAGCGTTCCTTTCTAATTCCATTCAGTGATTATTATGCTATTGTATTAGCTCCAATATTGTAGTACTGAACCCCTATTACCCAACTGTTCTCGTTAATTTATCCTAAGAGCTATTATACTTAATTTATTATTAGTATTTTGTTATTATTCATTGTAATAGGTCTTTTGGCCAGATTTATGGATAATTTATATGAACAATACTGTTATTGTGAAGGGACCTAGTCCCAGAATAAAGATAATTTTTCTATTTCTAAAACAATATAAAATACAAGAAATGTATTTCATATTGTATTTGAAATAGTGCTCAAGTCTCGATGGAAGTAATGAAAATAATGTTAGGGGATTGCCTAAGCAGTTGGGCTATACAATAATATTTTCGAATATCCAATACGCCGATCATTGAAGATGGTTTAAGTTTTTGTTATTGCGGTTGATTTATTTTTGTTGACGTTGTTGCGATATCGGTTGACGAAAGAGCAGCCACGGACGGCGTGAAGCGCGAGCAAGGAGCGGCCGATCAAGTAGGCCATTGCCGAGGTTTGGGCGAGGCGCCCCCACCCGGACCTTTCATTGACAAGGTCCCGCGAGGGAAATGTCAACCCCATCTGGCCGCTTCTCGTCCGGACCGGTCGGGGAAATAGCTCCTTCAGGCGTGGTCTCGCGGCTTTTGCAACCTCGTCTTGTTTATCCTTCGCCGGATCATTCAATACGTTTTACTAAAACTTAACGAAAAACAAAAACACCACAGAACCTGAAATTCACCTAACCGCACCGACCTATCGACTATCGGCTACTGTTATACTATTACCATAACAACCTGCCTGGAAGCGGTTAAAAGGTAAAGTTCCCGACAGACAACGTCTAGAACATTGTCTGTCACAGTAAGGAAACTGGGCGAGTCGGTATCTCTATGGAGAAATACTGTTCCAGTTCTTCTATACATAATTAAGTTGGTCATAAGGGTATTCATATTAAACTACAACGGTGCGTTGACTTCAGTGACATCTAGACGCAACTCGGGACAGACGCAACTTGAAGTTCTGACGTCCTTGTTGTGAGCGCACATTGGCACAGTTTTAGGTTAAACATAAACATATAACAATACTGCGATCTATGAGTTTATCTAATTAGAGAACAAGAAGAAACATGAAACAGCAGCTAGTGTATACGAGCCAGTTGACAGAATGACTAACTTCAATTTCAACATTTTGAATTATTAATTTCAGTGATCTTTCTAATGAAAAAAAATTGGGAAAAGCTTTATTCACAGTTCTATATTTCAACACTGCAATCACCTACTCTTGAATCAACTTACTCACTCTCTGTACAGATATTATCAATTTTCCAATTAGAAATATCTCAAAAATGACATTACTCAAAAATGTTTAAATTGGAGTTAGTCGTTCTGGCAGATGAAAGGCTAATATAAAGTATTTTTATAATTCTATTTTAACATGCACCGTTTTTAAGAAGAGGAGAGCAATAAAGTTTCTTTACGGCGAAGGGGGGTAGATGAGCAATCGTCCGTGGGGTGATGCGCACTACTTAGGCTCAAACAACTAGAGATGACCATCGATAGTCGATAAGATCGAAGCATCGATATTATTCTACCAATACTCAATATTTTACCATCGATGGTATCTAGAATAGAATAGAATAGGAAATTGAACTTTATATTCTGGGACTAAGTCTCCTTAGAATAACAATGATGAATTAATACAAAATAAAATACAAATCTGCCCAAAAACTAACTTATAATAATTCTAACATAATATACATTATTTAAAAAGTAATATGTAACCACTAAAAAATAAACAAACAAAAAAAAAAATTGTTTTCTATAAATATCTTGTAATCTTCTCAAAATGAGACAAAAACTATAAAATATAAACATATATACCGAAAGAAAAAGCACGAGCTGAGGAGAAGAGAAAAACAAATAAATAGTAAAAATAATAGTCAAACTAGGTGACAAAGATCGTTGCTGTTTTATGTTAAAACTTTAGGCACAGTAGGCACCACCCATATCTACTACGATATTATCGACAATCGATATCCTTCTTACCACATTTTAATATTTTAACTTAAAATTAAAATTAAAACTATCGTTGCCGAAAGCTCTAGGGATTGTATATGAATCTTATTATTAGAATAAAAATTATGCTCAGCTTGCCTCTTCTCATTTAGAGTTTAGTGCGTAGTCGAGTTGGATAGCGCGCGTAGACTTATAACCATAGGCCCTCCACCAAAATTTATTCTTTTGGGGCACAAATAACTTTATTCTGAGTGCGAAATCAATTTACCCAAATTTGTTAGTTAGAACCTTCTCAAGCCAAGGCCACAAATCGTCAAAGAAATCTGTATGGGATGCAAATAAATAAGCATTTCGCTGAATCCGACCTGTGGGTGAATGGAAGGCATAATTGGTTGAATGGAAATTTATGGAAAAAAGCTGAGGATGACGAAGATGGGCAGGAACAAGAAATTTTGCTAGGGAGGGTAAAAGAATTGTTATTTCCATTAATTAATTCAAAGAGGACAATAACATATTTTTTGATGCGCCTACGTGCTAGAAAATAAATGTTTATATTAATATTCATATTACAAAATTACTCGTTTTTAAAATATTTATAATATCGATTAAAATATCGACTCTCGATAGTATCGATATTTCAAGTTCGATATATTGATGGTATCGATAGTTATACAGGTCTATATTTGTATCGATAAGTATATCGATACTGGGCTTAATCCCATTCCTACTTACAATGATAAATTTTCCTTCATCGACCCATCCAACAGATGTAAGGATTGATTAACAGCAGTAAACCGATTATATTAATCCTCAGAAAGAAAAAGAAAAGTGATGCCTTTAGATACGATACGTTGTCTATAGATTGGTAGAGGGAGAGATTTCACTCATTATATGCATGCTATTGATGCATCTTTCATCAGGCTGATGGGAGTACCCCTGCCCGGACTCTGTGCCAAGAATGTCCAAGAGGTTTATCGCGATCGACACAACGATCTGCTCGACAGGAAATGATTGCAACACGTAAACGCATCTTAGTCCTGAGTCATAGAATGTGTAGTGCCTATCTATTCCTTTGAAGAAATCTAAAGTCCATCATAAAAAAAAAAAAATTAATAACTAGGAATAATATCCTAAATACACCAGGAAAGTAAACCATAATACATAATTGGTAATTATACCTATTCTTCTCCTGATATATTACTTATGTGACATAATTATATAACTAGATTTTTCATATTTAATGTTAAAAACCAACATATTTAAACACCAATTTCCCAACAAAAGTATATTGTCTTTTTATGGATACGAAATAGATTATAGAGTCTATATACACCCATATCCTTGTTGAATACCTATCCATTAATTTTTGAGATTTTTTAATCCATATGCAAAAATACTTCAAGTAGTCGACTCTAGCTGACTTTACCCGAGCGTTACACATCGGAGATCTGATGGCTCAATCTAATTCACTCTCTACAAAGAAAGAGCAAAACGCGACAAAAGAAGTTTTCACTTCGAAAATGCGGTGAACAGGTAAGAGGATAGAAAAATCATAGCTAAATTAAAACCAAAAATAGTTTTTGTAGATACGCCATTTTTCATTAGAAAAATATATTTAGTTTTATCTGTTAACATTTCACATCTTCTAGATCTTTGGCCGCGTCAATAAGCCTTCTCCATCTCTGCCTATCTTGGGCCATTTCTTTCCAGTTATCTGTACGCAGTTTTGTTCATTCGATCGATCTATATGGTTTTTGGCCTTTCAGGTGGTTTTTTTGTCAACTTCTGAGGCATTCATAATTGTGTAGCGGATTCCTGATGGATTTCTCCAAACTACACTATATTACACCCATCTTAACATGCTCGCCTTCATGTCATGAGATGTTGATTGACCAGTTTCTGTAAGCAGCTCCGGTTATCGTGCGGAGGATTTTTTTTCTCATATCATTCAGTAAAATAATAAAATATTACTGGTATTAAATGAATGTGTGTAACATTAGTACATAACATTGAAATCTGATTAATATTTTTAAGCAAATGATAGGTAAATAATTTATTTACTGTGAGAAAAATTTCACTAGAAATATAAGCGGTTCATTAATAATATTAAAGACATCAGTGAATAATTAATCCAATTGATTCAAAGAAATATTTAACAAAGAAATTTTAAAATGTAACTATAGGAAAAATATGATGTTTTTTTTTGTTGTTATGGTTTATTAGTTCATACTTTCACAACTACAATATCTAAAATACATTTATATATATATACAGTACGTTACGAATAAAATGTATTAAATTATTGGTAAAAGAAAACACACACACAAAATACCTACGACAATATTAAAATATAAATTATTTCAGAGTAGAATATGATTCATTCTCTTATGTTAAATATTATGTTATGTAATAAGATACAAAGAAATTTGGATTTAAGAAAAAAATAATAATCCATCACAATTACATAATTAATTTCAATGTATAATGAATAAATGTAATCCATTTACAATCAATAGTAATTCAAATTACACGATATCTCAATGAATCTGTTTTAATAGAAAAACTATATAAACATATTATAACTCATAACACACTCCATTTAAATAACCGTAAATAAAATTAATTTTCAAACCAGTTCTAGAGATAGAGCATATGTATGATAATTCATGTTTTCGTTTTTTCCTCCAATGTAGTTATAGATTTTTTTCCAATGTACATATATATATATTTTTTTTTTGCTGTGTATAAATATTTTATGGTTATATTAATATGAAGCCACTTTGTATATAGATAGCTTGTCTTGAGTTGACAGTGGTCTATAGCTTGATGGGTGATTTTTTTGCTGTATTGTATACTTAGTGCGCCATAAATATTTATTCATTTTCGATATAATATTCAATATTTATTTCATTAAAAAGTTTTTAAAAAAAAGTATTTTACAAAATTGATCAGTTGCGTGAATTTTTTTTTTTCAAAATTCTTAAATAGAGAAAAAATAAATTTGGCTCTTGCAGACACGTCCGATCCACCATATAATTGCCGTTGATATTAAATAGAAACTCCATTTAAACATGACTGAAATCTCATCTTAAAAAATATTTTGAAGACCTGCGTAGATAATTCAATAATTATAATTATATACATTATAATTTATCAAATGAGCCTCAGGAGATTTATATTGTTCAAATTATTAGAAAAAAATAAAAGAATTTTTGAAATATAAACCTCTGTGGTATTCCAATTTTAGTATACGTAACGCCGAAGCGAGTAAGCGACTGAGTAAGAGGCGTCGGGATCTCCTAGAGTCCTGCCTTTCCTTCCACGAGTGGGGAGAAAGGCTTGGCTCGGAGTTCTCCTAAGTGAAAGAATTCTGTAAATATTTGTATTTGTTATTTTGATTAGTTTGTTCTTCTGTTTGTATAGATTTACTTTTAGTATTATTATTTTTCTGTATTATTTATTTTTATTATTGTAAATAGAGAGTGAATGTGATATCTGAACACTATTATAAAAGTCCTTACTTATTAAAGATTGTAATAATTCTGTCATGAAATATATAGAAACTTTATTTTCATGCTTCACTAACTTTTTCTTTAAAATACTTTTGCAGATATAGAAATATAATTTGTAGTACCGTTTTTAAATACATGGAGAGAAAAAAATTAATTCGCCTTAAAATTTTTATTTATTTATTTCGCCAATCGTAGGCGAAATTATGTTGACAGTACAACCGTTATTTTATCTGCTGGAATTAATCAAAATTCCATAGGTCAATAGAACATTGTACTGGTGCAATAAGTAGAACATGGTCAAATGTTTACGAGGCCAGCATAGATTCCAGCAGTTCTGTAATGCCACGGTGATATTAGCAATGTTCATTTAGAGTACTTTAAAAAAAATTTACTTAACATATAGAACAATTTCAGTTATGGATTAGTAAGAGAACATCACATCGAGAACATAAATGTCCGGCTGTGCCGATATTTCTAATTATGTAAGACAAGTTTAATGACATCGTAGACTATTAAACTAAACGATCTGCGAAAAAAATTAATTTGTATTCAAAAGACACTTAAAAATTTAGTGGACAATTCCACCAATCAAAAATGAACTAGGACTGAACAATCTTACAAACAACACTACCCCAGAAGAAATTAGATATAGTTATCATGAAATTGTTCATAAATTATTCCATAATCATGACATAATTTTTACGGACGGTTCAAAATCAGAGAAAGGTGTAGGATGCTGTATAGTAACCCAAAACAATATAAAAAAATGGAAATTAAATAACAATAATTCAATTTTTACAAGTGAAACGTGGGCTATTCTCAAGGCATTTGAATACGTAATCGACACCAATATTGAGAAATCAGTAATTGTGACCGATTCCTTATCTGTAATCAAGGGACTGCAAAATGCATGGACATGTAACACATTTCACAAAAAAATTCAGCTAATGAACTTGAAACTAAATAAAAATAGTCGAAAAACGAGCTTGGTATCCTCCAAAACACCTGACATCAAAAGAGTGTTCTATAATAAGCAGGCTCAGGATTGGACATACCAAACTGACCCATCTCCACCTACTTCTTGGCTTACATCGACCAACATGTGAGGTATGTGATAATGCTAATCTGACAGTTGAACACATATTCCAGTGCAAAAAGTTCCGGAAACAGCAAATCGAACTCCAAATTGAAGACAAGGCACCGTACAAGGAAAACGCTGGTATTGAAAAACGCTGAAGTACATCCGAAAAATAAAATTGATTAGTTATATTTAAGAAGAACGATCTTCGATAATGGCCCTGGCAGTTGATGCGACGTTAAATAACAGCAAATAAAAAAAAAAAAAATTTGGTCTTGTAAATTTGTTTACAGTTAAACGCTCACCAATTTTATATACCCTATGTCCAAAACTTTATCTTAATTCATATTCTTAAATAAAACATAACTTAAGAATTAATTTATCAGTCGCATCGAACTCCATGCATTTATTAATGATTTACAACACAGAGTAAAATCCATAAAAAAATATATATCAAATAAAAAATTAACCATCCAGAGATGAAGTTAACATCTAAACCAGCTACTTTATTTTTTTTTTACAGTGAAACCAACACTTCAATAATAGTTGCAAGCCAATATATATATATACATAAAATCATATCTTATATCAAATAAACAATTATTTCCATCCAAAGACGAAGTTAACACGTAAATCAAATAACATACTGCGAATAATTTTCTGTTTACATTTCAGCAGTGGCTATAAGCAAAAATAATTTTACTTAATTTTAAAGTGTGTGCGTGCGTGTGTTATTTCTATGTCAATAAAGCCAAGAGCTGAACAGCATAGGAGCTCTCAATTCATTATGCGAACACGTTACGAGTTTTCTTATCTAGCAACCTCTAACAAACTTCAACTAAAAGTATCTGCAGACAACCATTTCTCCAACATTAATAATAGTAACCTTTGTTGGCAGAAGATAAATATATCTATTAGTTTTCAACAAATAGCTTTGAACGTACTTGAACTGTTTAAAAGGTCTCTGACCTTTAAAAAAACGTTTATTTATAGAAAAATTAAAACTCAATTCAGTTTCTTATATACGACATGAATTCGAGAACATGCTGTTATAGCCTCACGTACATCTTGGCACATCGTATCATGTCATACGTGATTTATGTTTGCACTTATATTACGGAAACTCGCTTTTTCACAACACACATACAGCTTCCGAATGTCGTAAGAAACGAACATTAAGGGATTCGGGAAAGTCCAATTTTTGTTAATGGGGTCTATGACATTTGGAGGATTTTATCTTGAAAAGAGTTGTATGACCTTTGCCAAAGCCGTCCATCCGCACCTCAGGAATACTTCGCGCTGATTTATTATGGCCTCAAAGCAAAGGCCTTATGGATAGATGCCAATTAGAAAGGCCAAAACGTATGTTTATTCAAAATCACAAGGGTCGGAATGGACCGATCGTTTTCCTCTCCTCACTTCCTTTCCGGTAATTGGCATCGCGTAGAAAAAACATGATTCCAACATTACCTGTTTGAAAAATATTCTAGTGGACTGTGCCCCAAGGTGTATCACCTCAATCTGACAGGGAACTGATCGTTCGAATAGTTCTTGAAAAATTGATACTACCACATTTTTATTCAAGAACTTAAAAAAATTAAAACATCATGTCAAAGATGAGTGATTTATATTTTGGTTTATTATTTTCAGTAATGAACCATTGTGATCGACCAAAAAATCCAAAAACTTAACCCCCTCTCAAAATTTGAGGTTTCACGTTTCAGGATACGTAGAATTCGAAAAACGATTAAAAATTTTTTTGCCCGTCCGCCGTCTGCGCAATTTCTCCAAAACTACAGGACCGATTTTTTGCTAATTTGGATATAAAATCAGAGGTCACCCGAGGATGATCCTCCTTCATCGACATTATTATCCACCTTTTACTTCCAAAATGGCGGCCGAAAAAACTGCGTTGCTATAGACTGTAGCGCCTAAACGAATGTATAGATTTCAATGAAACTTCGCTAAAGTGATATTCTCTACGCTCTTTAAATTTATCTACTTAACAAACTTCAACGAAAAGAAGCTGGAAAAAAAGTTAGGATGGATGGTAAAGTGAAATTCCGAATAACTCAAAAAGTTTACAATTTTTTGTAGTTTTGTAGTTTACACTTGAAATAGTGTGTATGGTTTTTTAAAGTTTACAAAATTTCCTAAAAACCAAAAAAAAAATCGTTAAAATCGGACAATTAGGAGCAAAGATATGGTCTCCAGTTTTTTTTAATATGTTCTACTCCAAATGTCTATAGCCTTTGTTTATTTTTTAAATTTTGAATGTGTTACTGAAGTAATGCTAATTTTTTTTTAGCATATTGCCAATGATTAAAAAAAAAAGTTTAGTCCAATAATTGGAATCACCTTTTATTTAATGGTTTATTATTTTCGATAATCAACCATTGTGACCGACCAAAAAATTCAAAAACATGACCCCCTCTCAAAATTTGAGGTTTTTTTTCTTTGTAACTATGAAGGTAATGTTACTTTAGATGTATAATTGTCTGGAAATAATAAACCATTGTGGAATAATTTGCAGCGTTTTTATAATCAGTGAGAAAAAATGATCTTTACTTGTCACAAACTCAGTAGAATAACTAAGGTAAAAAAAATACATCGAAGTCAGTATCCACAAGAAAATCTTTTCTTGCAACATTCGAGATATTTCACACTAATCAGTTTATGTTTATTGTTCTATGTTAATGTATTTTATATCATTCGTTTAGTTTAGGCAAACACATGAAACACACAACTGCATACTTTTTTCTTATTAAGAAACTCTGTTAATTGTAGTTATAATCGAAGAGTAAACCTATAGGATGAAATTAGCTTATTGTTTTCATCCTCTTCAGATCATGATATACGAACATTTTCTCGGATGGATTAGATTAAATTTTATGGCTACCCCTTTGAAATACCCATAATTTCTTAATAAGAACTTGGCTCTGTTGGCTTGTTGGAGATAGTTGGATGAGACGAATTTAATTCTCTCATCTCTCAGAAGAAGAAACAAGGAAGAAGGAAATCTAGAACTGAGGAAATGAGATGGATGTGGTGATGAGAGCTGCAATGTTTATGTTAGAAACATCGATAGTAGTTTAAAATTCATCAGATTTTTTTTGGGGGGGGTTCTCCCCTTCCTCGCCGTTAAGGCTATACGGGGTTTTCCCGGGCCAGGGAGTGTGGGCGGGGATTTAAAAGACGCCTTGGCACCGAGACGCGAACTCGTGACTATTTTTATAACATCTGTCATATATCAGGTTGCCGGGCAACGGTGGTGCTGTGCACACGCATTAGTCCATTCGGCCACCCCGCCCACCAAATTCATTGGAGTTGAGAAAATGTGGTATGTAGACAGGGATACCCATCCCTCCCTCCTCCCACAAGATCAATGGCGCAAGAACCAACCCCCTCCCCTCCCAAGATATTTTATTGCTCACTTTTCTTAAAAGCAGAAGGGAAAGTAGAATCCAATATCTTGTGCGAGCACAGACAATTTACTTACCGCTCTACATTGAATCGAAATTATTTTATAGCAATGTTGGGCTATTATAAAATCTTTGAAGTTCATTTTAAACGAAGCTAAACTTAAAGCTTACAGATAAAAAATCGTTAAAGCCATTAAAATTACAAATACTCTTTTTATTATATCGACGGTAGGCAAGAAAAATCTGGTTACTCCATCTGCTATAACAGCCATACAACTTCAGTCTCTGATCCTTGCAGTTGACAGAAACTCCAATTTCAACATTTTTGAGTAATGTCATTTTAGCGATATTTCTAGTTGGAAAACTTATATCTATACTGACAGTAAGTTGATTCCAGAGTAGGTGATTGCAGTGTTGAAATATAAAACTATGAATAAAGGTATAAATTTTGCCGTTAGAGATATCACTAACATTATTAATAAAGAATGTTGAAATCGGACTTAGTCATTCTGTCAGCCGAAAGGCTCATATTTGCCTAGAGAGATTTGAAAGAATATCTGAATATTTAACCTATAAATAATTATGGTTTGTAGGACTATTAGTTATTAAACTGTTATTTTCCATTGTAAAGTTAACTAAAATGAAATTACGAAATTTTCATTGCCTGCCATGGATAGGTCAAAAGATGTCACACTGTAAGTGCATGATGTAAGAAGATTTAAGTGGATAAGGTTGGGATTTCACAAAGGAAAAATACATCAAATTATTCACTAATTTAATTTTCTAAAAGGTTACTTGCTGATGGTTTGGAATAAACGGCTAATAGATATCTAATTATTTAAATATAATATCATATCTAGAGTTATTAAACTACAGTAAATATAAGAAAAGTTATAAACATATCCTTGAATTTTTTTTATATTTCACTTCTTCTTTCACACAAGTACAATGACATAGTATATAGCAATGATCCGGTGGAATTTTAAAATATTTTTTTTCAAACTTGGAACAAATTAAAGTTTACATTTAGTATGAAATTTCATTTAATTTCCCTGGAAACATGTGATTTACCTTAAATAATGTTAGTTTTCTGAAATCATTATTCATATTATTTTCGTCACTCTCGGGTACTTTCTACAAGTTTATTTATTTGATATTATCTTTTCTAAAATTCTCTGCTTTTCAACGATATATTATAAGTATACCTTTCGACAGTTATTTCCGGAGATCCATTTTCAACCAGGATAAGCATTTTTCTTTTTTTTCTCCAGTTTCCAATTATCATATTCTTTCAAACTTTATATTTTTTATAGTTACTGTTAATAAAAGAGAGTTATATTTTAAAAATAAACCATATTAAAGGTACTTTAGAAGAAGACGTACATGAACATTGGGCATTTAAGCACTGTAAAGTGACATCAATGGAGATAAGATCTAAATGATATTAAAGTCCACTTAATCATACAATGATACACTGAGTTTAATCAAACTCGTTAGAACAGTTTTTGAGGAAATTGTAAAAATGTTTTTCACCGTTGGTATAAAGTGGCACTTCCGGTTAGCCGATTTTAAGTTTTCTGTCACATCTAAGGCATATTACTTAAATACGTAATATCAGTTTCGTACGACTTTTTTTTTTTTTGTGCAAGCCATACACACACACAGAAACATAGACCATTTTGCTGGACTTGGTTATTTGAACTCAAAGTACCTCAAAACGTGTATTACCGTTGAAAATTGTGATTCGAAAATTTTCAAGATCGCAATACTTACCCTTACTATATATTACATATATAGATAAGTGAAAGTAAAAAAATCATAGAAAATAAACAATTACACTTGCTGCAGTCTCTTACATGTTTTCTCCTTGTCATTTATTCTGAAACTTCATAACCCCTTTGAAATGTGTCCTACTCAAAAATTCAAAAATCCTTTAAATATGTCCCCTCAAAAATTTTTATGTCGCAGGTTGCGCCATAAAATCCCCTTCTGGGCTTCCCAGTTCGTAGACACACATTGACAAGATCGCCGACTCGCTGAATGTTCAAAGGGTTAAGTTCAGACCGTCCCTAATAACCCAAAACTCATGTATTCTTAAAAAATAACTTGTGGAGAACAGTTTTCTTAAAATGCCGCGAATCAATCTGAATCTGTGTAATTTAGTTAATCTGTGAATGGTTTTTATAAAAACATTTTGGCTTAGAGTGCTTAAAGTTCATATTAAATAATTTGAAGTTTAATTAAGATTGTATAACACCTGAGATAAGTTGGGATGAGTCGGTTTCCTTCCGAACGATATTAAAAGATTACGATATTAAACTGAGAAAAATGTAGCTGTCAGTTCAGAACACGCAACGCTGTGTTTAGTTGTTTATTTCAGGTCCATCACTGCAAAACTTCTAATACATGCTATGTAAGATAAAGGAGTAATCTCGTTGGATTGGCTTCGACGTGACTACTTAAGTTAAAATATTACGTGATGAAACATAAATCAGTGTATGATATAATAACGACATACATATGATGAACATGATATAACATAAATCAGTGTATTGATTAACTACCATCACTTGTGAGTGCCCTATTAGGGATATTTGTTAGCATACTTGCGGCATTTATGGTTTTAAGTAGTGACCATGTCTGGTATAAATTTATTAGAATAAGATGAGGGGTCATAATGCATGACCGTTCCTATGAAACGTGTGGTTGCATAATGTGGATGTCTAACTTTATTGCTGGTATCTGGTTATTGGCATACCTTAGTGGTCTTGTGGTATTTCTGAGTGATTTAGAATGAAAAGTTTTATAATTTGATAGTTACCTCTTTACACATAGTTGAGCTCTTGAGGTTTACAACCATAACGGTATTAATAAGTATACGTGAGTGTTCAAACTTTGACTATGTTTCAATGGAGAACATTTAGCCAATGAGCGATATTATATGAATATCAATTTATTTAATCAAAGTTTATGTTCAACGTACATACCTCATTTTCAAGTTCGTTCGTTACTGAATTCTGTATTCGAGATAAACATAATGTCAAAGCAATAGAGTTTAAAACTCAACGCTCATTCCATCGATGGACTTCAACAGTAACCAACTTCAGCGATTGACAACGAATTATATTGGGATGGAGAACGACCTATTGAATTTAAACGGATGATTAACACTCCTAAGAAATAACAACATGCTGGTAGCCAGATCATTGTGAGGAAGAACTGTTCCTTCACCAACGGTCAAGTAAGACTCAATCGATAGGTTTACCTTCTGCCAAAAGAGTATCTACTTAATTGAGGTTACGTGTGCTCGGGGAAGGCCTTCCGACAGAGTATATTCAAGATTGATATAAGAATTAATAAATGATCTGCCGTTGCCAGATTCGAATTAGGGCTCGAGAGCTGAGAACCTAACTCTATTCAATGATGAAAAAAAAAATCTTGTCCATTTGGAGTGCTTCAAGATCTGTATATTCTCGACAACGTCAATGCTGAGTCATTGAATCAGAAAAATAGTTTTAATACACAGACTCAAAACTGAGGAAATATATAATTTCATTACAAGAGTGAGATTTACAAATTTTCACAAAAAAATATGCTAAATTAAAGTATTTTAGATGTTTCCATAATAATTTTTATCGTAGTCTGCTTGATGTTCAAAGAAAATGCTCCTAAGTTTAAATAATCAGGTTCGGAACTACACAGAAGGGGGTTCATGCCATGGGTTGCGCCATCAAAATTTTTGAGTGGGATACATTTCGACGGAGTTTTGAATTTTTGAGGGGAGCACATTTCAAACCAAGTAACAAAAGGGAAAATTTGGACCAGACCATAGCAAGTGTAATTGTATATGATCTACGATTTTTCTAATTGTACTTCCGCTTGGACTGTTTGTAAGAAGAGGAGAGCAACAAAATAATTTGGAAGAGGGGAATTCATGCGCCATCGAACTTGGGGGGGATGGGCACCCCTGATTAGGTTTGAGGAATATAATATAATGATTACAATAGAGGAAATTACTTCTTATGTTACTTGAATTCACCGATAATTCATTGAATTCAATGACTGATTTATTTTATTTTTTTATTATTAATTTTTATTTATTATTTCTTTTTTTACTATAGTTTGTACAGAATTCAAGAAATTCAGAGAGTAATTTTTTAGAAAACAATAATTAAATCTTTTGAAACTATAAAAATTCTAAATAGTTCAATTACAAAAAACAATAATTTTTATTTTATTAAGTTGTTTCTATTTAATGTTTACTAATTTTCAATACAAAAAAAAAAAAAAAAAAAAAACGAAAAAAGAAATCATGACTTCATGTTACATAAGCTACATGTGTAATCATGACTACTATCTTAATCATTAGTACTCTCACGTGAAATTGTTTATTGATATAATGAAATTGTTAATTGCTAACCTAGATTTTGTTAATGTTTAAATACAGATAATCGAACGAAAGTTGGTGATCTACATAAGCTAAACAATGTCATGCAACACATAAGCAATTTGATGATCGCCATTCAGGAGTGTCCAGAAAGGAACGGTATGGCGCAAGATGCGCCGAAAAAACTTTTGAGAGGTTCACATTTTTAGGGAGTTGCGAATTTTTGGAAGAAACAATATTTTTGCAGAGTTTCTATTTCAAGGAATATCGAAGCAGAGAACAAGGATAAACATGTTACAGACCACACCAAGTGTAGTTGTTCATCAACTACAATATTGGTTATTGGTTGGTTATACTTTCACTATTTTTAGGAGACGGAGTAAAATGAAATTCCTAGAGAGGTTATGCGCCATCGAAATTGAGAGGGAAGGGCACCCTTGATGGCATTAAATAATTGTCTCTATCTTTTTATAATTTTAGAATATATAAAAATGTTATTGTTCTCATTATTAATTAGTAACGTGAAAAAGTAAACATAAAAAAAATTACACACATGACAGCCGATGCAAAAGCTATATATAATACCGTAAGGTATATTATTATCACATTCATTTACAGCTGTTCTTCAAGGGTGTTCACCTTTTAAGAATCGCTCTGGATCCTAAGATTGGGCGGGGCTCGCTCTCCTTGGCCGTTTTGCAGGGCGTTTTGTTCTGCGATCTCATCCCGAAGAAACAAGGCTCTACGAAAATATATCTTTTCCCTCATATGTAATTTAAAATAAGTACACGTGGGTGTGTGTGTAATTGGATAAATAAGTATTAAAACATTAGATTTAGTTTCAAGCAATCCTGCCAAAGTCCAAGGGGTCGAAAAGAATCCTCAATGTCACATAAAAGTAATTTATTTAATGAGAATAAAATGAAACAAAAGACAAACATTTTTGCTAGGTCAATACCAGTCAACGTTTCACGACTTCAGGTATCATCAGGACAGAAAAGGATGATATCAGATAAATCGTTTTATCTGATATCGTTTTATTAGTGTGACTAATAAAAACTATAATTTTTGTTCAATCTTATTTTGAATTTATTAATATTAGAAGTTACCCTATGATTTATTAATATTTTATTTTTACGATACAGTTGGGAAAACATGGCACGTTTCTTCGTCATATATTCTACAGATATGTAAGTTAGTGCTGGGGCATATATCTTCCTAAATCTAACTATAATCTAAGCTCATGAGCGATTTCATTGACATTCAGAAATTGCCCAATGATCAGGGGATGATGGCATTTTTCCTTTCACGTACTTATATATGAAATATATGGTAAGGGAAACTATTGCGATTGTGATTTTTTTTACTTTCACTTCCCTACGGAGAAAGTAAGTGTTGGGATCGTGAAAATTTTCGAATCTGAGCTTTCAACGGAAATACACGATTTGAAGTCCAATGAGTTCAAATAACTGATAAATGTGTTCAAGACCCACAAAATGGTGTGCGGGTCTGTGTGCATGTTATCAGTTTAGCTCAAATACAAAAAGTCAAAATAAATTGAAAATATATATTTAAATCAAGTATATACTTGTGAATCTCAGTGGTAGGCTACTCATCCTCCAATGCTCAAGGTCCCGGGTTCGAAACCCAGCTAATGGCAGAAACATTATTTATTCTGTTTCATCAGCCGTGGGACCACCCTGGGATAAGGAGATCCTCCTTGGACACACCCATCCTCTATAATGTGGGTACCCATAATTAAATAATTAATTACGGAGGAAAACCTGGCGGTTGAGCGTAATCTCAGTTCTCTCTCAGATCCTTGCACAACCGTTGACTTTTATAAATTCCTTATATTCTTTAAAACACTTACAAATACATCAAGCCTATTATCGCTAGTTTTGGTGAATGTCCAGGCTTCTGGTCCATATATTAAGACTTAGCGAACTAAAGTGTAATAAAAATTTATTTCGATCTCATTTTCGAAGTATTTACATCAGAACTTAATTGAATGTAAAAAGAAGAAACGATTAGCCGCAATCTAATCGTTAGACTATAATTGTCCACAGGCGGATCTACGGGGGGAGGGAGGGAGAGGGGCCTCAATGCTGAAGTCCTCCCCTAAATGGTAAAATTTAACCATGTTTAATATTAAAAAATTATCTCTTAAAGTATTATTGTTCTAGTAATTACATTTAATTGGACTTCAATTATCACTTAAACACCATTTCATACAGGTAGTTACAGTCTTTCTTTTTTCCAAAGTAATTATCGTTACATATATGAGGAAAAAAGCATTCGGGCTAAGACCCTCCCAAAAATTAAATCCTGGATCCGATATTGGAATTGTCTAATATAGAGAGAATCACTTTATTATCATAAAATAAAATAAAATGGTGCTGCCCAATTACATTGGGTTGCTAACAACACAGCATACTTATTAATCACTACAGACATTATTTAAAATTATTATACAATTATAGGATTAACAATATGTATGAGCATAGTATACAATATTTTATACGTATATATATATATATATTATTTTTTTTTCCTTTTTTTTTTTTTTTTTTTATAATTTTTACTATTTCTTTCATTCATTTATTATCATTCTGTACCCTTTCTCTTCCTTCTCTCCCCCTATACATGTTCCCACTCACATTCTCTCCTCTCTCTTTCTAACCTAATACATAAAAAATTCATAAAGTACAGTGGACGTGTTCAATAAATAATAATATAAAAAATGCTGTAACACACGCATGCCTCCCCCTCGCGAGCAAACTCTCCCCCTATCCGCTCCCATGCACATGGTGGTGGATGATTCCCAGGGAGTCGAGGATTATACTCTCTGCCAACCTTGCCACGTCCTTTATGTCGACACCAAGGCCCTCCATGAAGCTCCTTGTTGAGTCTGGTATCGTTCCGCGAGCTCCGAACCAAAGGCCTCTCACGTGGAACTCTCTCGGCCCGAAACTCTCGCGGAACTTTTCACTAAGGAAAGGGATGCATTTCTCATATATCTGTTTTTTCTCCCTTTCCACTTTTTCTGCCTGATCGAGGTCGTTGGTCTCATATCTCACGGTCGGATCCAAAATCATCGCCGACTTTCCCGTCTTAGAGAATGCTACAATGTCGGCATATCGGGTGGATCCATCCGTATCTATACAATATACTTCCTCGAAACAGGCGTATTCTCTCTCTTCAAGGAGCCTCATCAGTTCATGCTTGACTCTGTGGTGACGGCGTGTTATAAGGAGGGAGTTGTTGGGGCATTTTCCAAGCACATGTGCTGGTGTTTCTGGCTCTCTGTCGCATTTGCGACAGAGGGACCCAACTTCTCTTACCTGTCCGCTGACACCTGGGACTCCACGCAGGGGAGCATAATTAATATTTAGTTTCAGGGCATTTGACCATTCAGACCCAGAAAGTACTTGCTTATCATACATGTATTTATTGGCTTTCGGGGTCTCTTTAAAATGGCGAACTCCAATGCCCTGCCACCTGCAATTGGTCCATTCCTCAAACGAATTTTCTCGAAGCGACTGCCGTAGAGCTCTCATATTCCGAATACCCCGATCAACCCCCAATCTCTCGGCACATTCATCAACCTCAGCCGAATAATCAAAGATCGACTGAAAAAGGGCATCGGGCACATTGGACAGTCGCTGAGCAATGGACCAATGTTGTAGAGGAGCCTCCCATTGGCAGCGGATTAATCCTAATCCTCGATACCTCCTGGGAGAGTACAACATCGCCGTGGAGGTGTTCGCAGGGAGTCCAACAATAGCCTTCACACTCCTGCGAATCATGGTGTCGATGCCGTCAAGTACGGCAGGACGCAGCTTTGTGAGGGGCGCAGTTTGGAGAGGGTAAGTAAGACCCGGGAACAGATATTGGTTGACAATGTTTAGCTTCTGCTCCGGCTTCAGCAAGGGAGAGGTTACCAGTTTATTCAGGTTTTCGTTCAATCTGGTCACCGTATATCTTCCTAGATACATTGGTTTGAGAGATAAACTCAGAAATACATTACACTTAAGTAAAATTTATAATTAAAATTTCATAGCCATAAATTTTACATTTAAACACCATTTTATTATTTTTTTTTTTTTTGGTCAATTCAATCATAAGTTAAATCAATTGTAAAAACTTACTGCACTCTTACCTCTAAACAGATAAACATAGTTCTGCCATAAATACTGTTACAAATGTACAACTTTGTTTATATCTTTGGATATTCTTTAGATAATCCTTACTTCTATCACGTTATTTTCTTTACCTGCCATGATAATAATCCCAATTAGTTTGTATTTTTTTCTTTTCTTCAGTTAACATGGAGTGGGGTGATAAAGAAAACCTAATAGCTGTGATCGCCTTACACAAAGTTGGAAAATGTAGGTCAGAGATTTTCATCACTTTTTGGGTATCAGCCGTATGTTAGTGTACCGCGCTATAAATATATATAATAGGACCCTATCTGTATGTGACAGACCTCGACCGAGCCGTCCCAGCACTGTGAGACGACATATTCAGTGAGAGCTGTGGCTGCTCGAACCAGAAGATATCCCGTTGGAAAACAGCAAATCATGGCTCGGTTTTCTCTGTCAGATCAATGTCTCGCATGATAAAAAGTGACCTTAGGATGGGTGCCCTTCGAAGAATGACAGGGCAAAGGCTAAAAACTTCCCTAAAAAAAATTAGATAGATGCAAAGTGCTCCTTGGGCGTTACACCAATAGTCTTCATCGAAAGATTTTGTTTAGGGATGAGAACATTTTTACAATTGAAAAAACTTTTATCATCGCAATGATCGTATGCACGCACACAGCTGTAAAGAAGAAGAGGAAGTCATTGGAAGAGTGGAAAGAGGTCATCACCCTTCCTCAGTGATGGTTTGGTGGTGAGTTTTCTTTGATAGCACCACAAAGCTCCATTTTTGAGAGAAAAAAAGGAGTTAAACAGCCGCTAAAAACTATCAGGACGATATTTTGGAACATGTTGTCAACCCTCTAAATGATAATCTGCTTGCTGGAAGTCATTGGGTTTTCCAGCAGAATTTCAGAGTTCATCTCTGCCTCAGATTGGCCCTCAGGAAGCCCTTATCTCAACCCACTAGATTATCGGCTTTGGTCCGAACTGGAGAGGATGGTATACCACAAAGCACACCTTAACTTGGAAAGTCTCAAACAATCTCTGATGTGAGCAATTCATCGCTTTCCTCAAGAAGAGCTGCGTGCTGCTATTGCCGACTGACCGCTGAGATTAAATGCCTGTGTCAAGGCAAAAGGGGGACATTTTGAGTAATTTATTTTTTGTATTACTCTCTGTAGATATACATTTTATTTTCAAATAAAGTTTTTGAAAAAATTAATTTTTCTTTAGAAATTCGTTTATATCTTCTTGTAACAATATTTATGATAGGACTAGGTCGATCACGAACGACAACACACGTTGTTAGTTGTTGAGTAGGTTACAAATTTCGTTAGGATTGTTTACTTTAGGAATAACGTAATTTAATAAAAAAAAACTGTGAGTAAATATGAGTAAGGTAGCAAGAAACAAACAAAACTCTAACATTTCCGTTAGGAATGATAAGAATTCTATTAGAAAGAAGTATATTGATCTTAAATTAAACAAAAAAGTTAAAGGTAAGTAATTTCATACAAAATATAAATTTAATGACCCCAATGTAATATTATTAACTTCCTATGCAGCATTCATGAATATTTTTCTTGTAGTACAATTATGGGAGCAGAGACGACAGAAAAATTTCAAAAGGAGATATAATAAAGAATTTAAGAGGAATGAAATCACTCCAAATGAGGAGTATAAAGAGAAAGGAGAACCTTCAGAAAACAATCAAAGGTATGCTCTTTTGTTTTAAGCATTATTCACTTAGCTCCCTTCAGTAGCTCCACTTAAAGTACCAATTTAACAGCTAAGGAAAAGAAAGATTTTAAGCTGAATTGTGATATAATTGGTTAAGTCATGCTTCGCTCATAGAAGCTTCAATAAAACATTATTATTGGCTATTTGGTGCCGAAAGATTTAAAATTAAAAATTTATTAAATGAAACTTTATAGATGGTAGGGTACCTGTGTATGTTATTAGCCAGTTAACTACGTCACTTACCTAAAAAAAATATATACAAGTATTAATGTACATAGTAAAAACTGTTTGATTTGTAAATGACTAAAGTGTTGGTTATGATTGAAATTGTAAGAAGAAAATTAGAACACTGTACACTGTACCACTGCAAGCTATAAAGTGTTTTGGGTTCATTACTCTGTAAAGCTGGTTTGACCAAGATCACATTGAACAACCTGATTTTTCATCATAATTAAGTAACCATTCTAAAGAGGCTGGGTGTGCCCCTAGAGAATCTACTGACCCCAGGTTTATTTATTGTTTCCTGTTACTTTTATCAATTATGTATATAACTTATTTTATTTTAATACACTGAACGCTAATTTTGAAACTTAATTTCTTATGAATGTCTGCAGTAGCTTTCCTTTTCTTTCTCCTTTCCATTGCCCTTTTAAAGTATGTTATGTTAACTATGTGCTTTAATAATATCTACTATCTTTGAAAATCACATTATGCAACAGGATTCATTTTCAGTTTAGAATTACTTTACAAGCTAAATAACTAACAGCGGATATTTCATTTTTGCATATGAGGATATGATTCCATTATTATTATTATAGTAAAGTGATGGGCAGCCTTGCATCACAGTGGCTCATTATTATCTTTTGTGAAAATGATTTCTCTATCTTCATAAAAAAAGATACATTTATTTTATAGTAATATAAAGAAATATAAAATATTTGTTTGGGATTGAATAGCTTTAACATTGACTCTGACATAGAACACCAATGTTTATTGCCCTTAAGTGTGGCAGATTGAATGGTTTCTCAATAAAAACTATTATTCACAAACAAATTTATAGGTGATACAGATGATGTGATGAGACCAAAGTTCAGAAAAGTGAGACTTTGTAATTTAATGTTTTTGTATTAGTTGTGAATTTAAGTCATATTTTAATTGAATATTTTCAATCTTACTTATAAACACGTAAGTTTTGTCAAATTTCATTTCTATCATTTTTCATTGAACTCCTCCAGTTACTTTAACTTCTAGATGTTATATTCTCTGTTATATCTATATTGCAAAAATTAGTTGTGATTCCTGTAAGGAACATTTTTTTTTTAACAATATCTAAAAAAAAGATAGCTTAATTCTTATTTCTTTCCATTATTACAGCCTTCAGTGAACTATTTCTTACTTTAATGTGTCTGGCAAACCAAAGTGATTGAGTATTTTAACTATTCCTTTGATTAACTTCTATAAGAGTTAACGAAAGGAATAATTCCACTGGTTAGGTTTAGAAATTTTCTTACATGTGAACATGTATTTAATTCATTCTTTCTCTTTCTTCCTTTTTCTTTTTCATTCTAAATTATTTATTCTGTTTCATCAGTTGTGGATCAGGAGATCCTTCAGGGACACACCCAGCCTTTATAAAGTGAGTATCCTTAATCAAATAATTGATTAAGGGGGAAAACCTGGCGGTTGAGCATGATCTTGGTCAAATTGCCTCCTTGAACAACTGTGACCAAGACACAGTACTTCCCTGAATAGTATTGAACCCAAGACTCTTCATGGAGTGCAGAGATCAAACTCAGAATGTTAGATAATAATGTTAATTTTAATTTTTTTTTGTTCCAGAATGGGCGTTTTTAAAGCAGCCCATCTTGAAATCAAAAGAAGAAAAGAAGAGAAACAAAGGCTTTTGCAAGAAAAGCTTCAGAAAAAAAAAGAAATAGAACAGGCAATGAATGAATATAAAAAGAAAAAAGCCGAAAAATTCAAAAAATTATCAAGGAAAACTAAACGTGGGCAACCTGTTATGAGAGACAGGATACAGCTTTTATTTGAAGAAATAAAACAAAAAATATCAAATGAAAATACATGAGAAATAATTTGTTTACCAAAAATAAGATATAATTGATCTGTGTGACTTTCATTGCTTAACCTATTGATTGTTTTATGAAATATATTGTAAATAAATGAAGTTATAATGTTGTTTTGCTATTGAAAGAAAGTAATTTTTATTCTGAGACATTTAGTCCCCCCAGAATAACTATAATGAACAAAGAAATGACAATTGTTTGGCGATTATGAATAATCAAATGACAATTAAAAATAAATTAATTTACAAATTTATCTAACCTTAATATTAGAATAACTAAAAGATACTGTAGTAAATATATGATCTTGGAGTAGACATGAAATTTAAAGATAAATAGATACGGGTAAGTATACGTATTTGTATAAATAAGCAATATGACATACATAGATATCTGCAAGATATTGGTATAATATAGCTGATATCTTTAAAGTACAAAATAACTTTATTTTTACATATATTCGCAAGATTGATTACTAAGGAGATGGAAAAATAAATTCTGTTTAAATGAGGTCAAGGAGGATTTTGGAGGATGAGGATTTTCGAATAGAGGTAGGTAGCTAATTCCAAAACGAGGTAGCACGTATAATGAAGGATTTCTCTATAAGAAGGAAAAACAAATTTCGAGGATTGGGATCTTGTGTTGAACGAATGAATAGAGGAACAAGCAGTAAAGAAATCAAGAAGGTTTTTTGGTTGTAAAGGTTTTGAAAAGGAATATAGCTAGAAAATATTGCCATAGGAAAACTGGATAGAGCCACTTCAACTCGGCATAGCAACTGGAGACTTGGGGGCTCCCAAGTATATATCTAATGAAACAATTCATTAGTCTCTTTAATCTGATCTCAAATCCACCAGACAGTCCACCGTATACAAGGCAGCCATAATCTTAGTGAGGAGGAAGCTAGGAGCTGACGGATTTTAAAGGGCATAGAATCACGGAATCTCAGGAACTGTTTGAGGGTAGCAATGGACTTTCGGATAATTTGGGAAATGTGATTATTCCAGGACAGATGTTGATCAAACATTACTCCAAGGTTTCTTGCGGGAGAGTGGAAATGTATGGGTATCCCATTGAGGTAAAGTAGAGGATAATAAGAAATAAGGTTAATCAGATGCTTGGATCCAATGAGAATGGCTTGGTCTTCTCAATATTCAATTTTAAGTCATTGTTTGCTGCCCAGGTATTAATACTGTCGATATCTTCTTGTAGCCTTCGGATCGCCTCAAGCATCTCGGTAGGATGGAAGGAAAAGTAGATTTGGAGATCGTCTGCATATAAATGGTGTTGTGAGTGATGGGTGGAATCAGGAAGGTCATTAATATAGATGTAGAAAAGAGTTGGGGAGAGCGAAGATTCCTGCAGAACACCACGAATTAGTAAGAGGAGAGAGGAAGGAGTTTTATTGGGAATGATGACTGTTTGGGATCTTTGATAAAAAAAAGAATGGAACCACTTTAGAGCACTATTTAATATGGAAAGGTTTTGGAGTTTAGTAAGGAGAATTTCGTGATTTACAGAATCGAAAGCCTTTGAAAAATCAAAGAGGACTAGGATCGAGATTTTCTGTTTGTCTATAGAGAAATGAAGGTACTGGGAAATTTTCAGCAAAGCAGATTGGGTGGATAACTGGGTTCAGAAACCAGACTGGGAGATTGAGAAGAGCTTTTTGCTCAAGGAAGGTATTAAGCTTTGAGTGGACTATTCTTTCAAGAGGCTTTGAAAGATTGGAGATAACAGAGATGGGTCTGAAATCAGAAACTTTGGAGGGAACCGGAACTTGGCTGAGAGGGCGGGCAATAAATTTTTTCCAAGGTGACGGGAAACAGGAATTTTGAAGGAAAAATTGTAGATAGGCAGTAGGACAGGAAGGCATAATTTGATTAACTTCGCAGGAATTAAGTCTGGTCCATGGTCGTTTGTTCTGGATTTTGAGATAGAGAAAAGTAGGTTTTCTGGTAAAATATTTGTAAAATAGAAATTTTCAGGGTCAAAGGAAGCTTTGGGAATATGGTATGAGGAGGAGAGTGGTAATGAGTCAGGATTGGCAAAGTGGGAATTCAGTTGATCTGAAGAAACAGGGTAGGAGGTGCAGGTTTTTGATTTTACCAAGGAGAGATTTTTAAGGATTTTCCATCTGGACTTAGGATCTGAGGCTTGTGATAAGGAAGTATGAAAGAATTGTGCCTTAGCACGTCGCAAGGAAGATTGGGTAAGGTTTCAAAGAGTATTAAAAGAGAAGTAGTCATCTGATTCATCTGAAACGCCTCCTTGCAGCATCTCTTCTCTTCATGAACTCTCTTATTTCTGGATTAATCCAGGGGGCTGAAAGTTGAGGTCTTTAAGGGGGCATCCTGATTTAGGAATAGAAGAAGGTTTAAGGAAAGACACTCCACCATTTCATCAATAGAGGAGTAGGAATAGATTAGATCTAAGGATTGGGCTAGTGATTCGAGGAAAGGACTTAGTTTTTCAGAGGTCAATGAGCCAAGATTCCACCATGTAATTTGCCTCGGAATGAACTTAGGAGTCTGGACATTATAGGAAATCTTGATGAGAAAGGAAGAAAACAGAATTATGAGCGGAGGATACTAAGTTTTGAGGGGAATTGATTAGAAAAAGGTCGAGCCATATGCTTCAGAACTGGGTATGAAAATTACATAATTATTTAATGAAATTTTTTACTAAGGTTAAATTCTAATTGATCATTTTAATCTTTTGTATTTTTAAACTCTAGTATTTAATAAATATTATTAACTGAAACAGTGAAAATGTGACAAAAACAACAAAGATTATTGAATTAAAGATAGTGGTACAAGCAATTGTATGGAAAATACTTCTGCCATGCAGTAGGCCCACTGATGCTTTTCATTGAGTGTTATATGAAAAATTATAATTAATTCCTTTAATGTTAAGATACATGGATTAATAAACATGGTAACAGTCTATAGTTTATTTATAACTTCATTTATTTACAGTCAGCAATTATAATATATATATTTACAATACAATATGATGCATTAAGCAATAAAAACCACACAGATCAATTATGTCTTATTGTTGCTAGACAAATTTTTCTCATGTAGTTTTCAGTTGATTTCGTTTTATTCATCATGAAAGTGAATGGATTAATATATTTACACCTACCTCATTCTTCCTAATGTGAAGAATGGCTAGAGGCTGCTGAGGATAAGATAGGTTCACCTACAAAAAATAATATTTTACTGCTAGGTATTAAATATAAAACTATTATTTTAAAAATAGTTATAAATCATAAATATATTGTTCTATAAAATATAAATTTTATTTCTCCCACTTTTTTGTTATTCGTGTTTCATATTCTTATTAAATCACCAGAAGAAACTAAGTTTTTTTTTTCTATCAATAGGAATAAAATGATACCTAATTGTTTATATATGTATATATTAAACTGGATAGTATTTTTAAATAAAACTGTTTAAATTATTTCAATTTGTATTTATTTTTGAGTTTTTCAAAGTTGAAGTTCTCAAAATGGTTTTTAAATATTCTATACTACATTTCATAGTAGATTATTCATTTCTGTCTAATGCAAGAGCTGTTATAAACTCAGAGAAATGATGAATTTATATATAGGGACTGAGAAAGTTAGGTGTATATATTATTTTTTTTATTAGAGATAAATGGAGGGAAACTACTTAATTTCACCTGCAAAGACAAGTTAAATACCCATAATGAAACAATTTTAAGTATATCTACAATTTAAATGTACCTTTAGGCAAAACGAAGTCAAATCCGACATAAGTGAAGACAATAGTCATGACACATTATAACTAATATTATTCAGATTAAACTTCATTTCTTAAGTCTGTTCGCCCAAATCACAACTGCTACCAATTGTATTCAAAATCATTTTAAAATTTGGAATTATCAGTTTGTAATGAAATATTATTGGCTATGTATACGTTTATATGTATGTATATGTACGCTCATAAATATAATACAAGGTGGAAATATTTGAATCTAGAAATATTGAAAAATATTAGAGCCATCTACGTGCCATATCAACAAGCTGGATGGAGAGGGGGGGGGGGCTACGTATTGTTAGGAACAATATAACATTATAAAGTGCATAAGAAAAATTTACTTTATCCTATTAATAAAAATAACTGATTTAGGGACAAAGTGAATGAAACACTTTTTAAACTTAATGTAATATACAAAGTCTCATCTCCATCCCCACATATGTATAACATTCCCTTAAATTTTATTTTGGGGAGAAGAAGATGGGGGCGCTATTGCCTAGAGGCAGTTATCTCCTCTAAATAGTTTACTAAATTAGCATTATCGAATTTCAAAGAAAAATACTTATATCGCTATTGTTAGTGAGCGTATGTAAAAATTGCGTACTACTCAAAAACGTTGAAACTGGAGTTTGCCATTCTGTAAACTGAAAGGCTCATTTATTAGTATAATTTCATATTTGATTCCCTCTGCTATTTTCCTATTTAGCGGAATACTTGTAGCAATTGTAGTCTACAAAATGTCATGTTAATCCATAGAGAATAAACATGTAAAATTGTTACATACGACCTTTTTAACTAACAGTAGCGATATGTGACATTGGCATTCAATATCTGTATACAACATAATTTTAATTCCAGATTTCTTTTATCTTGAGTGTTACTTGACCGCATGAATCGGCAGAGTATTTCTACCTCTTTGCACTAATAGGCATAAATTTGAAATTTTATTTTGGTTATTGGTATGTTCGAATAAGTGTATTGTTATTTGTATTATTGATTCAAGATTTAGCATGAGGTGCTAATTACTTACTGAATAGAGGAATTTAAAATTTAAAATATTTCTGTTATTTAAAAAAATATATGTTATTTTAATCTTCTATAGTTATCTTTTTTGTAAACTTTATGATTTTAAACAGAATTTTTGCACAAACGTTAAATAGAAACGAATTTTCAAGGTCACTAACTTATTTGAGGATGTCTATTGAAACATCCAGTCAAAATTCCTTGATTACTGATTTTAAAAATTTTAAATTTTCACCATTTAAATTATTGGATTTGAAAACTGAGACAAACCGAGACAACTATGTTAGGAGATTCATCAAAGGTGTAATTTTTTCTCATGTCACCCCTACTCCATTGTCCAATCCCAAATTGGTATCATTTTCTGAAGATGTATTGAAAAATATTCTTGACCTAGATCCTAGTGTGGTTGAAAACCAAGAATTTATTGAGTTTGTCACTGGTAATACTCTCATTGCTTCTTCTACACCAATTGCTCACAGATATGGAGGTCACCAATTTGGAGTTTGGGCCTCCCAACTTGGAGATGGTAGAGCTATTCTTCTTGGAGAGTACTTAAATAGGTAGATTTTACTTGAGAGTTATACTATTGGATTAAAAACTGTGTTTACCCGAACCTCTTTAACTTTTATTGTTAGGAAAGGTGAAAGATGGGAACTTCAGTTAAAAGGGTCTGGCAAAACGCCATATTCAAGGGATGGAGATGGTCGTGCAGTCCTGAGATCTTCAATACGCGAATTCTTATGTTCTGAAGCTATGCATTGTTTAGGTAATAAAAAATAAATTGATAATTTTTAAGCTTAATTTTTTAACTCTGATAGTTTTGTAGACAAAACCTTTTGAATGGCAGCCACTAAAAACATTCATGAATATTAAATGAAATTTTAATATCATACATTTATGTCTTATAAACCTTTAAAAAAATGTTTGAATTATTATAATTTTTTTTATAATATAATTGAAGGGTCATAAAAACTTTATTTTTACTGTTATCTGAAAAATGTGTTCAGATGATGAATGAGTTATTTGACTTAAAATTACTGAAAAATGAGTTATTTAGACTTATATTTTATTTGAAGGTATTCCTACGACGAGGGCCGCTACAATTACTGTAAGTGATGATATGGTCGTCAGAGACCCATTATATGATGGACATCCACAGCTAGAGCCTGCTGCTGTTGTTCTACGCTTAGCTCCTTCTTGGTTCAGAATTGGCTCTTTAGAAATTTTATCCAAATATGGTGAAATAGAAATGTTGAAGGATCTAATTGATTTTATTGTAAAAGTAATTATTTTTTATAACTAATGAATGTTAATACCAGGTCTTCATCTATATATGATCATCTTAACAATAATTTTAATTATTAAATAAATATCCCTCTAATAACACCTGTACCTTTCTTTATGCATATCAATAAAAAAATTAATTTTGTCTCTTTTCATTCATTGCAGTAAAAATATAATGGATAGACTGCTTTTTAAAATGGTAATGCATTCAGAAGTGCTGGAATTTCCCAGTCCTGTTTTCTCTATATTTGTAGAGGTTGTTCTCTTTATTTATAGAGAAAAGTCTGGCACAAGCGCCTTTAAACTGATTGTAAATAGTTTATATAATTATGGTTATAAATCTGTGGTGTTTGGGTTTATTATTTTTTATTTTATTGATTATTTAATAGTTGACCGTTGTATTATAGAGAAAGGTCGAAACGTCGAAAGTCGGGTCGAAACATTGGCTTTTAATAAAATAGTTTTGCCACTATTTTAGTCTATTTAGGACCACCACCCTGGACCATCTTCTTCCTCTATGAATTTTAAATTTGATAAAATGGATACAGGAAAATGAAACAGTACTCACATGGAATGAAAAGTTCACCAAAAACAAATAAAATATTAATTAAATCTATTGCCACAAAACAATGACATACCTCTTTACTCGAATTATGAATTTGAAACTGCAGAATTATGAATTATTAGATATTTTTTATTTGTTTTAATTAAAAAAACAACACTAGAAATGTTCATTCTTCACCAATAAATCAATATTGGTCTGAAGTTTTATTAATTGTTAGTTAAATATTGTATTTGATTTAATTTAATATATATTTTTGATTTTTCTGTTTGGACTAGGAGCATTTTCCTGAAATAGAAAACGATGAAAACATGATTCCGAATTTATTACAAAAGATTTTTCGTCTTACTAGTGAGTTGGTTGTGAAGTGGCAATCGGTTGGGTTTACACATGGTGTTCTTAATACTGATAATATGAGCCTTATTGGTCTAACAATTGATTATGGTCCCTTTGGATTTATGGAAGATTATGACATGATGTATGTGCCTAATCATTCCGATTCTGAAGCCAGGTATTGCTATGGACGTCAAACTCAAGTAAGTTGTTACTTAGGACATTTTTGAAATCTATTTAATATACAATTAAGGTATATATTAGACATTATTTTAAAAGAAATGTTGGAAAATATATTACACAATTAAGATCATTATGATCAGCTATCTGCCAAAAATATGTTTCACGGTTCTTTTTATTATTTTGCTTTGGTAGAGGGTCTACCATAATTTGTCAAATATTTTATAACTAATATCAATCCATTGATTATGTAAATCCAAATGTGAATTGTTAATTTCAATTCCAAAACAAGCATTATTTTAAAAGATTAATAGGCTATAACCAATATTCCTGCTAGTTTAAAATTTATCTAAAAATGAATACATATTAATATAAATGAGTTGTATATGCATATTATTTTATTTCATTATTTTAGATTGTTTTGTTAAACATGCTAATGTTGACAAAAGCAGTTTCGCCCCTACTCGCCCAAGAGCAATTCGAAATGGTTGCTAAAATGCTGCAAAGTGAGGCCAAGTACACAGATGATAAAATTGTGTTAGTAGAATTTGGTTTATAGCAACCATACTGCTGTTCTATCTCATTCTTCACAATAAATAAATACGTATGTAAAGTTATTGTTAATTTTTTTTTTCTTTCTTCCAGAGAGGTTTTTTCTAGTAAGCTAGGGTTCGATGATAGTCAACCGCAACTAATTGAAATACTTTTAGCTATGTTCAAAGAAACTAAAGCAGATTTTACAATGGTTTTTCGAGAACTAAGTGAAACTCCACTTTCATCACTAACTAAACCTGCATCAAAGTTGTGGGCACTTAAGGTACTTAGCAGGCATAAGGATTATAATTCATTCGTAGAAAAATATAAAGAAGAATTGATTAAGTCAGGTATGAATGCACTTTTATAAATATGTTTATACAAATAATTTAACTGCTTAAATATATTCCTGACTAAAATTAATAAACCACTTAGTTATTTCATCAATTTCTATTTATTAATACTTTGGTAATATTATTTTTAAGTAGAGTATAAACAATAATCAAATCTAGAAAGTTGAAATCATAAACCAAAGACGAAAAAAAAAAAATAAACATTGTTAAAAATAATAATTAAAAAAAAATCCCGAAAATTAAAATTATATTTATGGCTTCATCAGTATTTAGTGTGTATTCTATACCTTAATACTGAAAATACTAATTAACTGTTGTAAATAACTCGTGATTGAAAAACTTGAAAGTTTTTTCAAAACATCAATGTATAATTTTGTAATTGGTAAATGGTTGACTGTTGTGGATAATGAAGAGAAGAATAGTTGGGGTGGTCAGTCAAAAATGAAGGCAAAAATAAATGATAATATTTATTTTTACATATGCCGACGTTTCAACCTGAAGTTCAGGTCTTCATCAGGGCTAAGAAAATAACCAGATAACAAGGTATGAGAAACATAAGTAGTGATGGTAAAAGAAAAAACAAAAAAAAGAAAATAATAATAAAATAAATAAATATAAAGTAGAATGAAATTGTTAGAATAATGACTAAGAACTAAGAGATGAATAATAATAACCGTTACAAAGTGATTAAGATTCCCATTGTAACACTTATGTCACCCTTTTTGATTATGCCTAATTCATCATTCCACACTTTGTAACGGTTATTATTATTTATCTCTTAGTTCTTAGTCATTATTCTAACAATTTCATTTTACTTTATATTTATTTATTTTATTATTATTATTTATTTATTTATTTTTTCTTTTACCATCGCTACTTATGTTTCTCATACCTTGTTATCTGGTTATTTTCTTAGCCCTGATGAAGGCCTGAACTTCAGGTCGAAACGTCAGCATATGTAAAAATAAATATTATCATTTATTTTTGCCTTCTTTTTTGACTGACCACCCCAACTATTCTTCTCTTCATTATAATTTTGTAAGATATCTAAAAAAAATAAACAGCCTTCTCTGCATACAAATAAAAATATCAAAGCAACCTCTTTGACAATAAAACAAAATAAACATTATCTGTTATATTAACTTAGGATTCTTTATTTGGCATACAAATATAAAACAAGTTATATTAATTGACCTAGCAATAGTTCCTTATTTTAATAATCTTATTAAGTTAGTAATATAAATACTTAATGACAATTATATTCTTAATACCTCCTCATAGAACCCATAGCTCCCTGAAATCGGGTGCCAAATATGATTAATCTTCAAGACCTCTGTTTTATAACACTTATTTGTTATTAAACTCAAGAAGTAGTCAGTTAAAATTTCATTGAGTAAAGTCGACTCAGTAGGAAGTTTAAATATTCATACAATTTTGCATTGAGTATACAATATTTGTTAATATTAAGAACAAGGCTATAGTACATTTAACTTACAATAGCAAAAATAAAAACATAGGTATCAGTGACAGCAGTAGAATGGAAAGGATGTGCCAAATTAATCCATGTTATGTTCTGAGAAACTGGATAGGACAACAGGTTATTGACAGAGCTGCTTCGGGAGATTACTCAGAGGTAAAGTTCTTAATTATTTTATTATAACTATATAATCATTGTTACTTATTATTTATTTAAGTTGCCCAGTTAAAGGGTAATTTACCAGTATAGGAATTATTAGAAATAATATTCATTAAATGTCAAGTACCTGTCATCCATATATATATATTTTTTGGTCCACATATTTTGTCTTCTCCAATGTTAGCTGCCTATCATTTCATTTCAAACTGAACAATTAATCATCATTTCTCTTTGATTAAGTTCATTTTCATATTTTTTTTTTAAAACATATTACATTGTATTTATAATTATTATAAATTCAGTGATCTTTTAGTTCTTTGTATATAAAATTCTCCAGCCTGCGTCAAGAGTGGATTTCTGTTGACCCTATTTTCATTCCAGTTATTTTTGCAAAATATGAATTGTTTACTTTTCACAAATTGGGGTTTTAGAATTAGGAAAATAAAGATTTAATAATATTTTTTTATTTTTAGTTTACTTTTATGAAAATCTTTAATGTTAATTGAGATATTATTTTTTAGGTTAATGAGTTGTTAAAAATTCTGAAAAATCCATTTTCACGACAAGATGAGGCTGAACGCAGAGGATACGCAGATGTTCCTCCATCATGGTCTAAATCTCTTTGTTTAAGTTGCTCTAGTTAAAAGAAGAAGTTGTTAAGAAATATCGTTGTTTATGTAATTAAGAACGGATTCCATGACATGTATCATTGTGCAATAATAGTGATGAGCTTTTATTTTATATATATATATTTAGCTAATATTATTATAAACTATAAATATACAGTAATTTCCTATTAGAATATAATTAGATCTATTTTGGAAGAAAGTATGCGAATCCTTATAGTTCAAGGGTGAACGTTGTGAAGATAATTAAACCATGTTTCTTAAAAGATATCTCTTTGAAATAACATCAATCAAGAATTTTCTTCAACCTTCAAGAACCTGTTTATTTTTCTGTTTAGCTAGGCATTGTAATTTATTTTGATACCTTCATAATATCAGAAACATAATACTTAGGGAGGGGGGGGGAAAAAGAAGCATTTCATCACTGATTTTTGCTATTTTATCGAGAATGTAATCTTTTAGAAAATTACTAAATGCCTTTGAATGATTTGTGGAAGTCAAATTCTAGTTGAAAAATTAATTTTTTTGTTACAGTTTAACTTAGTTTATATTAATTACTTGTTATTCGTATTTATATTTGTTAATTTTTTTTTATATAAATAATATAAAAAGTGTTTATGATGAAAAATGGTTAGGATGCGTAATAAAAAAATTATGTTTAATGAGGTTGTTGATATTTTGAACCCAAACATGTCGGTCACTACCAGGCCAATGGTTTGAAGGCCCGGGTAATAACTCGAATTTGAGTTTATCTTTGGCCTTCAAACCATTGTCCTATTACTTGAAGCTTTTATTGAATTATTTTGAAGCTTCTGATTTGAATAAATATCTATTTAGATATGGATTGGGACTATGGTAATAACAATATTACAACTCTTAAAAACATTGTTTTATTTAGCATTAGAAATAACACTAACCTGTTATTACTTGGAAAAAGGTTACCTCAATGCTTAATAAAGAAGTATAAAATCAATACACAATAACAATAGCTTAAAATACATATATGATAATCTAAACGAATTGCATAAAACTAACATTTTAATGGTATTTTTTTATTCTTTATTATTATTTTATTTAAGAAAAGATAACTTGTGATGTATCGAAAAAAATTAAAATAATTTAAAGTGCTAAGAAATTTTTTAAGTGAGTAATCACTTGAATTGTATAAATAATGTGTTTCTCCTTTAAAGATAACAAATATAAAAAACATTAAACACATCTAAAGCAATTTTGACTAAAATAGCTGAAAAGTGTCAGCTGTAAAATAAATAATAAAATATTCAGCAAATAAATCACAGACGAGGAATAATATAAATTAAGATAATTTTAACTAAGGAGTTAAAATTGTTGATATTCTTATGATTCCATCACTGGCAGCAGAAATGCATGTAGCACATTGATTAGCAGTGGACCAATCGCATGCTGTCAGGGGACTTTTATGATCTCGCAGGTGTAGCATCAACTGAAGACCACAATTGGTTATCTAAAATAAAATGAAAATTGCAATTTAATGTCTGTTTTCTTCTATCATATTGAAAATTAGCAGCAAATGTATAGCTCCACTCTCCAACTATATCAATAGAGCTTAACAGCTTTAAATAAGTAAAAACTACAAATATTACAATTTAATAGAAACAGTGATTCAAAAAGGTTAAATTTTTAAATGACAATCTTTCATAAGTAGCAAAAATTTAGATCCTAAATGGTATGGAAAAACAATGACATCAGAAAATATCCTCGATTTTTATTCTAATCATTTAAAAACTCAAATCATTATTAATGGCCATTTATAAAAATGTAAATATAGTGAATTAAATAAATTTAGTTGCCAAATAGTTCTGAAATATAGAGGGTATGACAGTCCTCAGCACTCAGTAGGATGGTGTCCTACAAAGAGGAGTCCTATTCTTGGAGACATCAGTAAATAAAATTTTATTCAATTGTTATTTATTTAAAAACAAAAATTTTAACCTGAAATCTTTTCAAATATGATATGAGACGAAGGACAAGAACACTTCTAATCTTTTATGTTTTTTAAATAGACAAAGTAATAGGTTTTGGCCTGATGTGATAATAATTGCATGACAATTAAAAATTATGTAATACATTAATTTGTAATGTTATTAATTATTTTATTAATTTATTCTATTTGATGTGTTATAATTATAGAGATGAATAAAGTGCATGGACACTGAAAGCTACTCTGGAAATTAAGTTGTTAAAATATTATAGAGACTGTCATTGGTAAAAAAAATCCTGATTCTAATCTGTTCCTAACCATATTAAGCAGAATTCCAAAAATGCAGTAAAATACAAGTTATAAAATAAATTAGTTTACAAAATTAAAATATAAATTTTAAACAGTAAATACCTGATAAATGTTGGTTCCATTTTCACCACAAGCTATAAGTACATGTTTTCCATTTTGATGAAGAGAAAAACACTGGGTTCCATGTTGTGTAGAACAACCAGGCAAAGTAGCAGTCCAAACAGGCTCCGGATTTAATTGTGCCAAATTATGACGACAGAGCTTGAAATTAATAATGATTAATTCTTAAACAGAATAATAATAGAGTTACTTAATTAAGAACATTAGTTTGGTTTAGATGAATAAAAAATTAACTGTTGATTGTTATTGCAATTGTGTACTTGATTGAATTACAGTGTACAGACACAAGTAAATTTTACATATTTGCAGAAGTTTCAATATGGAGTAAGTGATAGAACAGGAGTTTGACTGAATTAGTGGACGAGGTTTAACGTATGAAGTTAGGTAGAGAGATCCAAAAGGAGCACGAATGACGAAGGATTTGCTGAAGGAAGTAGTTTTATCGGAGGAGATATTTAAATCTATAGATTGAGACCTGATATTGAGGAAAGTAGAGTAAGAAGTGTAAGGATATAGGGAAGGTTTTTGGTTTTGAACTTGTTTTTTGTACTTGTTATTTCAAAGAGACTTGGGGATCAATCAATACAATGGTTTAGTAATTTTTAAGGAATCAAGTATTTCAAATAAATAATAATTCCTATTTAAATTGTTTAACAACTGTAAAATATTTTCTGGTACCAGAAATATAATTACCAGCAGATTTATAATCACTGAGAAAAGTTTGATCTTCTTTTTCTTTCAATTTGTGCAACTAATTTATCCAAACTTTAGGATTGCTATAAAATATCTTTAAAAAATTTGTATACATTCAATACCTTATGGTCTGAACCGAACGTATAGAAAGTGTTATGGTCTTGAGCAATATCTAAACCAGCGATAGGCCCATCATGAACAAGGCGTTTCTGTAGACAGTCTCCATTCCGAATATCAAGTATTCGTACCGTACCATCTGAACAACCAGCTATGAGAAGACTTCCATTATGATTGAAAACAGCACAATTTACTGTCAAATCTGGTCCACCTTCACCAACACTATAGGCTTGCTAAAAATAATTGTTTAAAGATTAGTAAAAAGTTATAAAATAAGTACTTATGACACATATACAAAATGGGAGGTTGCTAGTATGAATCCTACAAAAGTATATAATGGGTAATATAAAACTGCATCAAGGGAGACATTTCAGATTTATGTCATCTTGTAAAAAAAATTACAAGTTTTGTTGTACAAATAATGTTTGAATAAAGCTCAAGTACTATAGTTCAGCAACACTAAATTGCCTCACAATTTTAAAATCATACATTAATTAATTTCAATCCTCAAACTTCAAAGACATATAAGGTTGGAAACATTATAGTTAGATATTATTTTAATAATAATAATTTCACTACAATGACATTATTTTTTCGAAAAATCTAAATTTTAAAGGTTACCTCTAACTTATGTGTTTTAATATCGTACACAAGTAATTTGGCTTCTTTTTTAGCTTCATTTAAAGCAGTGCAGGCAAAATGTCTTTCTGTGTGGTTACAGCAAAGAGTTATAATCCTGAAAAATGACAAATTATCAGAATAAAATTTTCTGTTTTTTATTTTAACATAACCTGATGACTGTAAAACATTACTTGGAATCTTTTAGAACACTCGACTCATCAGGAACAAGTTCCCAAATAATTTTATTGTCCTTAGCATCATGAAATCTCAGTATTCCATCAACACTTCCAGATAAAAAGAACCTCTCATTCTTGAGCCAACACAGTGCTGAGATAGGAGTACTGAAGTGAAAACTAGAAACAATACTGAAAACAAAAATGTTTGATATAAAATATTTATGAAAACTACACTTAATTAGGCAAAATAAAAGCCAGCAATATTGGACAAAAGTTTGATCAGAATTACATTAAAAGAATCAAAAGAACAAGCTTTTCAGTAAAAAATAATAATTAAGTTGATAACTTCATTGATTAAGTAAAAAAACATTTCCACAATGTTAAAGATAAATAATAAAAATAAGTAAAACAAATAGTAAACATACCTAAAAGTTTTATAAAGGTTCTTGGAAAAATATAATTAAAGGGAAAAAGTAATTGCAAAATGATGAGCTACAATTAACAAGAGGATATTCACATACATTATATTAGTAATGGAAAGGATCATTAATATTGTTATTAAAGGAATTTAAAATATATGCTTGGTTTATAGAAATGTTCTCATCATTTTACAAAGTTTGAAATACTTAGGACAGATCAGTTGATAACCTATTGTTCATATAAGAATTATAACTAGAGCCTGAAATCTTGAGCATTTGCACATTTTTTCGAACAGTTTGACATCATAAGTTTTTCCAGAACAAAATGGCATATTTCGCCATAATTAAATAATTCTCTTGTAAGCAAGGTTGAAAAAGTAATCATAAAAAATAATTATTTAGGAAAGTTTGATTAAGTAATACATAGTAATATCGAACCCAATAAGATACAATGTTTTAGGAAATTCGTAAGTTTGTTAATGTTGTAAAACCAGTTTATGTCCACAATTCCAATCTCTTCAAAGTATGCTCCTAAGTTGGTTTAAGTTTATTATTTGTACCAGATCTATCTTTAAACTAGGCAAAACGATGAGCTGAGCACTGAGTTTAGAAACTTGCACAAGCGTTAGCTCCTTAGAAGAAAAACTACAATGTCAAGAGTAGGATAAGTTATTCATGTAAATTAAAAAATAATTATTTACCACAAAATTCAACTGAATTAAAATATTTTGTTCAGCATATCATGTGAGAAAGCAGTTGGGTTCAAATGGAATGCAATTTTCACATAAATAACAATTTTCTCTAGAAATAGAAAATCTGAAAAAATTAGCTAAGCTCAGTTCCAACATTTCCTTTCAATAAATCACACTCTTTCGAATGAGTCACAAACTTTAAAAACCTTAACACAAAATTATTAAATAAAATATTACTTTATCTTCATTCAATTAAAAATTAAAATGTAAAGAAATCGAAAAGTGTGGATTATCATTAAACTGACAATCAAATTACTGAATGCAATATAAATAGGTAAAACAATGGGAACAAAATATTATACAAATGACAAAATAGTGGATAAAAGGCAGGTTTTTATAAATGGTAGCTGAAATGAGGAAAATGGAAAGGTTTATCAGAATAACATATCCCAAAACATCTTGAAAATAAGTCCAGAATTGAATTTTGATGTAATGTAAGCAAGAAACATTATTCTGGAGAGTGATCATATCTTCATCTTTTCTATTTTTATAACATTTCAATAACAGAAAGTTACTTAATTTATTTGATAATAATAAGATTTCACCTTAGAGTTGGAGAAGGTGACCAGACCTTAAGAACGCCATCTGTATCACTACTAGCAACTAATGTGCCATTAATGTTAAACTTGCATTGCATAATGGACACTTTATGTTCACTCATCTGTTCCTAAATGAATCAAATTATATAATATTTCTTCAAATAAATATATGAATTATTTCTTTTTTTATATATAAAATTAAAATAAACTTACTTGACTAAGCATTAAAAAATTATCATTCTTAGCATTCCTTTTGTCATTTTCAGTAGAAACGTCTCTATGTCCTTTTCGAGAACGAGAATCCAATGAAAGAGATCGTTTAGGAACAGATTCTGCACTAAAATTGAAAAAAGTACTACAATTTATTTAAAATATTTATCTAAATAACAACAACCTAATGAGTTATATACAAATACCTATTGCCGTATTTTATCCATGAAGCTTGACTTGCATGGCTCCTTTTGCTAGAATGATGTTTTTGAACTCCACCTGATTCATCCACTAAAATACAGAATGTACCGCATAATTTTGACAAATTATTTATAAGTTATTGTTAATAATACATATTATTAATATTAAATAATAATATAAGTAAGTAAACTAAATGTAGAAAGAAACAAAAATCTACAATAAGTAAATCAATTTACCATGAGACTGTGGTTTTCTTCCCAATATTGGACTTGTGGGAATACCTCCACCGATAGTTCTAATAAAGTTTTTCAATATTTTACCCTGAGATTCACCACTGCTTGGTGTTTCCCTACAATAAAATAGGGTTTGATTTCAACATAAAACAAAGATCCTCACAGAAGGAAAACATAAAAATATCATAGAATATACCTTTCCATAATGAAGAGAAAAAATATCTCCTACTCAGGTATTTATAATATTAAATATATTTAACCAGTATCTGTGCTCAATCTTTATGCTGTACACTGATATAATTCTCAGTGTGCCTATTATACTCAATGATTTAGAGACTGTTTTATGATAGCCAATTTACACGATTAAATTTCTTGATATACTACAGATACTAGTTAAGTACTTTTATTTAAGATTTTAAGTTTTTTGATCAAGACATGATGACACCAAGGAAGATCAGAAAAGAAAATTATCACAATCATACAATGGAACAATGGTGATAGCCACAAAGTGTGTTTTAAAGACTAGATAGATAGAATAGAAAATACTACTTGTTTGATTAGAATAGTAAGTTTCCTACATATAGAGTCCAGTCCACTAATAAACATCGATTAAAATTTACAAAAAATGCTGGAATAATTTGGTCTTAGGACTTATCAAAACCTGTTCACACAGTTAAGTTTCTAGATTACAGTGAGTTACTTAAAGATTTTGATCAAGAAACTTTATTATCTAAACTGAGTTTCAAAGAAAATACAAATATAGCATTAGAATAATACTTAATGAATTTCAACTAGAATACAAGGCTTTGTATTCTATTGAGGTAATAAAATTGAGAAAAATCATCAAGGAACATTGGAAAAGGGAACTTCAGGAGTATTATTAATACAGGTTCTTCATTTCTAGAGAAACTACATTCGAGATAATGTAAAGTTACAAACAGAGAAATTACATATTATTCCTGACAAACAACAAATGGTACAATCTTTGTATTTTTACTAATAAATTAATGTTTAATTTTTTTTAGAAAAAATGTTATTCTTCTTGGAAACGGCTTCATTGAAAAAGAAATGAAGAAAAGGGTTATAGAGATTAGTTAAGAAAGATACACAAATCAAGAAAAATAATATGGCCTGACTAACAGTTAGTGATATATCTGTCGTTATGATTAAAATGCACAAATGCTATATATTAACAATTTTTTTTTTTTTTTTTTTGGTTGGCTCTACAGACCTTGTAGATCTGTAGATTGCCTGAACCAGTCTTCTCCACTGCTGCCTATCTTGGGCTACTGCTTTCCTGTTTATGGATTGAAGCTCAGCCGTATCTTTGTTTATCCTATCTATCCACCTGGTTTTTGGCCTCCCACATGGTCTCTTGCCTACTACCCTGGCATTCATTGTCGTGTAAAGGCATCTTGATGGATTGCTACGAGCTACATGCCCTGCCCATCTTAACCTCCTTGCCTTCATGTCATGAAGCTCAGCTCAGATATATGTCATGTCAGATATGTCATGAAGCTCAGATATTGACTGATCTGTTTCTTTCAGCAGTTCTTTATTGTTCCTTCTCCTCCATGTGTCAAGGTTCTGGTCTCATATAGGTCCTGTTATCCTACGTACAACTTTTCTTTCGAATCTCATAATTCTGACTTCTAGTGTGATGGTTAGAGCCCAGATTTCACAACCATACAGCAGAACTGGCTTAATCACGGCGTTGTACACCCTTATTTTTAGATTTCTGGAGATTTTTCTGGATTTCAGTACCTTTGAAAGAGAGAAGAAAGATCTGTTCGTACTAGTTATTCGCTCGTCTATCTCTGTTAGTTGATCATGTTATTGTGGAGCCGAGGTAGTTGAATCAGTCTACTTTCGGAAATGACTATGAATCATGTTATTAGGGTGGATGTTTCGGCTAACTATCATGTATTTTGTTTTACCAACATTAGTAGTCCTATTTGCTCTGCTTCTTTTAACAGAGTTTGAGCGAGTCTCACAATATCACTTCAGAGGACAGCTATATCATTGGCATATGCTAGGATTTTATGTTTCATTCCAACGTACACCCCTCCATCTTCGCGTGATGTTATTCTTATTACTTTCTCTAGTGCTAAGTTGAATAGCCTCGGCAAGAGTCCATCTCCCTGCCTCAAAGCCGTTCGAACTTCAAATGCTTCAGATACTTCTCCTTGTAATAGTATCCTGCATTTAAGATCATTTGTACATGCCTTCGTCAACCTCACTAACTTCCTGAGAACACCAGTTCAGTCATGATCTTCCAGAGACAGTTTCTGTCAATGGAGTCATAGGCTGCTTTGAAGTCGACAAATAATGCGTGTATGTCTTGATCTACTTCCGATCGTTTTTCAAGTACTTGTTTTAGAATGAATATCTGATCTAGTGTACTCCTCCCTCTTCTGAATCCTGTTAGATGATCGCCTATTATTTTTTCATAATACGGATATATCCGATTTAGCAGAATATTAGTCATTATTTTATAGGCGACCGGAAGAAGTACTATGCCTCTGTAATCGCCACATTCATACATGGAGCTCTTCTTAAGGATAGGACAGATCAACCCTGTGTTCCATGCTTCTGGAATCCATTCCTTCTCCCATATCTTCTGGATTAGATCTTGGCTCTGAGGTCTTCTTCCCCCATCCTCGAACAATTCTGATGGTAGGTTGTCTATCCCTGGAGCCTTTCTTGTTTTAAGCCTGCCGATAGCAATTTCCACATCCAGAATATCTAGTTTTTCAACCTCAAGTGGGTCGATGTCCTCAGTGTGGTCCATATCTTCTTCATTTGTGGAGTGCCCTTGATTAAGCAGCTGCTGGAAGTGTTCCATTAGCATCTTTTCTTTAGATGCCGTCAATTTGCCATCTTTTCCTCGCATTTGTGTATTTCTCGCTTTATATCATACCCTTTCTTTCCTGATATCAGCGAAGAATTCCCATATATTTCCAGCCTGCCAGTTTTCCTCAATAGTTTATACTCTTTCTTTGAGGAATTCTCTTTTGGCTGTTCTTATTATTTTGTTTGTCTTTTTCCTGATGGCTGTATATTTGTCCAACATAGCTTGATCAGTTTGTAAGCAGAGGACTTTTATTCTTTCCTCCACTGCTTATTCGCATGTTTCTGTGAACTATTTCTTGGCTTTTCCTTTTTCCTGAATCCCTATTACTTCCTTAGCTGTTTGTTTTAGCCCTGACCCTAGTGCCTCCCAGTGTTGGTCAACCGTGAAGCCTTCCGAGTTCAAAAGTTCGGATTAATTTTTCAGCTCAATTTGAAATTCAGCTTGTACTATAGGGTTTTTCAAATTACGGACTTCGTACCTCTTTTTTTCATTTGGTCCCCAATTCGGTGAATTCTCTTCAGCCTCTGACAGTTTGATTCTAATCAGAGTATGGTCCAAATCACAGTCTGCTTCATGATAACTCCTTATGTCTTGTATAGAGCTTTGATGCATCTTATTAACAATTAATTATATTAAAAACATATCAATGCTAAGTTGAAAAAATAGGAAGGACTAATTTGAGTAAAAGAACCTAAGCTTAAAGAAAATTATAAAATAATTGGTAAATGGTTGACTGTCATGGATAATGAAGAGAAGAATAGTTGAATAATAATAAAATAAATATTATCATTTATTTTTGCCTTCTTTTTTGACTGACCACCCCAACTATTCTTCTCAAAATTATAAAATATTAAAAAAAACAAAAAAGATATAAAATATCACACTAACTGAGCTATAATATAAAAATCATCCATAATATCCATAGGAGGTACAGCATCAGGGACAATATTTGATACTTGACCAAGAGCAGACAGCTTATGTTTTAAAGCTTCATTTTCTTCTTGTAAGCGTCTCAGTTTTGTTGCTTCTTCTTCATAACTAGCCAAAACAGGTTGCGGCATGACCTATAAGAAATTATTTATAAAATAAAAAATCTAAATATAATGTATATCCATTTAAAATTAAATAATAAACTTACTTGATATATGATTGCCAGGAAATTATGAAGTGAAACCAAAAAAGCATCCTGCCACTGTTTTGTAAAATGAACTGAGAATACAGGATGGTCTTCTGGATTCTTAATAAACGGCAATACTGTAAAGTTAATAACACACCAATAAAATTTGGTAGTGAAGGTAAAATTAATATGCTATGGTAATTATAATAGCAAGCAAATTGAATAAAATAATTAAATGGAAAAGAAATAGGATAATACCTCAAATAGACTAATATGGTGACACCATTTAGAAAGGATCATAACAACTAATAAGCATATCATTATTCATTAATTGCATATATTTCTATTGTTAGTGTAGCAAAAGGTCATATGTAAAAACTGAGTTTTTTTGCTCAAAGGACCATAAAAACTGATTATTTCTTTACAATGTATTAATATAATTTATAGCAGTTGCAGAGTACAAAATGTCATCTTTAGTGCAAAGAGAATATAAAATAAGAATGTAAAATTTTTACATACGATCTTTTGTACTCACAGTAGCGATACGTTATATTAAGAGGGAGTAAAACCATAAATAGATGAAATATTATAATTATAGTATAGAAAATTAAATATATAAGATACTGCAATCTATTTAGAGCGGAGTCTCCATCGGTCAAGAATGGAAACGAAGAATCAATGTGGAGCAGCATAAACTATACAAAGAACCAATTATTGTACATTTCATACATATAAGGCTAAGATGGGCTGGTCATATAGCTCAAATGAGTGATATGAAAACCCTGAAGACTATTGGAGATGTATAGCATGGAAGCAAAAGATGTCGGAGACCAAAACTACAATAGAAAAATGTAGTTGATCATGATGATGAAGGACCCTACTCGGTGTTTGAAATTGGTTAGTTACTGCAGGGTATCAGGAAAAATGGACGAGGCCGATCCAAGAGTCTGTGAACTAGAAATGGGTTCTGTGCTAATAAAGAGGAAGATTAAAAAAAATGCAACAAGAAGGTTATTATCTAGAAGGATGTCAGAAAAAACATCAAATAACTACTGCATTGGAATTATTTACTCAATGCCAACATTTTGTTGGTCTTCTTCAAGACAAATTCATGGAGACATTTATGTATCAACCGATACAAGTGAGTTGATACCTAGTCAAAATGACAGTATTGAATAAAGAGTTAGCAATTATTTGATGTTTATTCTGACTGACTGCTGGACCATCTCCTTCTTGACTTATCATACAGCCAACCATCAACATCAATTTGGATTTGCAAAGCTAAAAACTGAAACACGAATCATAATAAAATAATAGGAAACAAGAAGTATTATGTTGATGAGCAATAGAAAAATATTAGAAATCAGGGCTAAAGCTAACCATGGAAATATACTTCTCTAACATAAATAATAATTGATAAATTCCAATTAAAAAATGTGATGTAGTGTGTTTTGATATTTTCTTATGAAAAAAATTAACATAATCTTTGGAAGATGAAAAAGAAAATCTTACTAAACCAATCCTTCCATTCTGGATGACCCTGAATTTCCGGTGTCATCTTAGTGAAAAAATCAACGACTTTATCTGACTTGTTGTTAGTAATGGCATTAGCCAAATAATACTTCAGAAGTGAACTTTCCAATTTTCTAACTCCTGAAAGAAATATAAGCAATATGACTTTACTTTGCAAGTAAATACATTACGATTACAAAAATAAAATTACTTTCATTAATTGGTCAATTATTTCAAACCATCAATACAGTATTGCTAATTTATTACAAAATACCATTAGGTAATATTTTATAAAATTAAATCACCAAATACTTAATTGAATTCTTTCTCTTTGAAATCAGAATATTATGAACTTAAACTACATTAGATATATAACAAGTGACTTTCTATAATAACATAAAGATGTACTTTGTTAAATAAAGATTACTAAATCTTGAAGATCCTAACCTGGTATAAACTCATATTCCAACTTTGTAAATATTTTTTGATCAAAGTGTGTCCAAAGATCTCTCAATGACTGTAGATCATAGTTATTAATAAATATCACGAATTGGTCGACGATTCTATCCACCTATTGTTTTGAAAAGATTTCAATAAATAACAACTATAGACAGTAATATATGAAGTAAAAAATGGAAAAGCTACCTTACCCTGAACCCTCTATCCTTATCTACCTTCAATTCAGCATCAAATGATTTCAATGTTATAGTAAATCCTCTAAACAACAAATACTCCCTAACAAGTTCATCTAAAAGTTGAATATGAGCCATGTTAATAATTATAAACTATGCATACTTCATGACTTAAGGATTGATTTTTAAAGTAACAAGGTTATTTGTTGTTTTTATATTAAATTTTCTGTTAAACATGGCTTTACTGGAAGGATAACATTGAGCCATTCTTTAATAACATACATTTTCTGTATTCACAGTTTGTTTGGCAACATGAAACCTACCAAGACATTGATCATGAACGATTAATTTAATTCTAGTAGATAGATATCGTTGAAGGGGTCTTATATGGTCGACATGTATTGGTATTAATCAAGGTTAATAAAACTACCAGGTTCCCTCACTCAGAGGGAAAATGGTGGTAAGATTATTATTTACTTTTCTGCATTAAATCAATACTGTATTGCAAAATAACTTAATAATTTACAAATTTTAATAAATTTAAAAGGTGAGAGAAAGGTTGATTTGATATATGGTTTATTTTGAAGCAAATAAAATGTAATTTGAAAAGTTGATATGATTGTTTGCAAAATACCGCAATAATATTTTGTAAATATTTCAAATAAATACAGAGCATGATATAGAATAATATAAATATAAAAAAAAAATAAGAAATGGTATTTAACCTAAAATTAAAGAAGCGTTTTATTTCCGTGAATTTTTGCCTTTGATTTTATGTTTTCTCAATTGTAAAAATCTTTGGGTATTTAAAAATTTGATTCTAATAAATACCCGTTGCTGAAAGAAAGCTATTACCCTAATACCAGTTCTTCATTAATTTCTACATTTTGTTTCCTAAGAAAAATATTAGTCAATTTTTTTTACATTTACATTTTAAAATCCAATCTTTTCTTCGAGCGTCCTTTGGAAAAGTATGAACTGAAATTTTCTTTTCCATATTCTTTGCGTCAATTAGATTATTGTTGCAAGATGCAACTGCGCATCTTGTACCTGATATTCTATAGGATTCTATTAATAATTATATTATTAAGAGAAATACAAGAAATACTAGTAAGAACAAGCGAATTCTCTGTAACATGTTATTGAAAATAAAAAATAAATACTCCTTATAATATTATTTTAGAGTCGGATAAGTAGTTGACTGTTAAGATTATAAGGTGAAGATAAATTATCAGGATTTGCAGTAAAAATTTGTTTATTTTTTAAATTAAATTTGTTTATTTAAAGAAATTTTGATTGCAAATCCTGACAAAGATCTTCATCCTTATAATATTATTATAATATCGTTATAATATTAAAAGAAATACCCACGAGATCTACAAACAAAATTATACAAACCTTGTGCTAAAATGTTCTCTAAATAAATATAAATCTTAGTTTTTTCTATTTATATAATATATATGTATATTATTTACAGAGGTTTTGAAATAAATAATTTAAAAATAATCTGAATATCAATTTCGTTCTTTTCGTTTCAGGTCTGGCCTGTAATTTTCATAGCATTTTATTCTAGATTGATAGACGTATTTATTTATTTATCTACTTGAAATTATCTTCAATCAAACGTCAAAAACACAGAAAAGTATTCTTCTTAATAAATTAAACAAGAAAAAAAATTACAATAATGTTGAAATAAGCCTTCATTGATAGGCTTAAAAGAGTAATAGGCAGATCTGGCAGTCTAGTCCTCAAGTCACATTTCAAGTTCCCCCACCACGCATTTCTGAGTGAGCGAACCTGGTAGTTTTATTGACCTTGGTTAATACCCAAGGTAGTATTACTGTTACCTCTTTGGATTGGTGGAGGCACTTTCTGTGATATTTGAAATAAGTCAGTATCAACCTCACAATAACTTCGACATGGAAACAATATATATGCCCCGTGTTAATCATCATAATGTAACAGATATATTGAGTTTTAAAAAGTACTTCAACGAGTTTAATTCAACGCTGGAAACCTTGTTCTTGAAAAACAAAAGAAAAAGTATGAAATTGTTTTTAGAAGATCAAGGAATAGAAGAAACAGAACAGCAAAATTTGAAGACAAAATTCAAGTAAGTATACTATTGCTTACGAAAGTATTATTAAATTATATGCTTGTTTATAGTAACACTTATGTTTTGGGATAAAATTAGTATGGCATGCAGCTTTGTCACTTTTGACATGTATTGGTGTTTGTTTTATAAAAGTTCATTCACATTAAAATTGGATTAAATGGTTTAAGAAGATAAAGTTTTAAACATGTAATAGTTTGAGAACTGTTCAAATACCTTGACAATTTTTTAATTATTTGATTGGCAAAATCGTTACTTGATCGTTTTACTTTTTTCTTCTTTTTGCTCTACGTGCATACAGACCTCTTGGGGCTTAAGCCTCCAGTTATCTATTTACTTTTCTATTGCTTTCCAATTCAGGATCCCAGGCATGGATTAAGCATCCTTCAGCTGTACCATCCATTCACCACAACATAGGTCTGCATCTCCTTTTGCTAGAAGAAGTTTTCTGGAATAAATTTTATAGGGCCTGATCTTCAGGCCTTCTATATATGTTATGCCCATCTGAGGCGACTGACTTTCTTTAATATTGAGAAGAGATATTTATACAATTCACTTATCAATATTATTTTATGTAATTTTTATAACATGGTAGTTACAATCAACAATAAACATTCTGGTTATCCCATGATCATTGGTTTTAACAGTTTATAGGCTATTATGAATTATAATTCATTAAAATATTATGGCAAATATTGCAAATGTTTCTAAACTTACTTCAAATAAATAAGGAACTCAGACTTCTGCTCGCTCAAAAGATAAAGAAACCCTTACAAATCTTTTTCAATAGAGAGTCTTGCCAATTATTGGTCTTTGTCTTTAGAATATTAATTTAAAGTAATTAAGGACTCGGTCTCAAATGTTCTCTCTCCTCAAAAACATTTAACTACTATCCAGATTGTTTTCTTAAAGGCTACCAAGTTTATTATATGTTTATAGTGGTCCAGGTATTTAAAATGATGATAATGAGTAGGCGAGAGGTCTGGAGAGTAGGGCAGATGGTGCTGACGGATATCCAAGCTCCTACAGTTTTTATGACGTCACATGTCAGACATGTTGCCGGGAGTTGTCATGCAACAAAATGGACCCCTTCCGACTGACCAAAGATGGCTTCATTATTGCCAATTTCTAATGCATTGCATTAATTTGGTTACAATATGATTTGGTATTGATGATCCCTCCAGGATTTAAGAAGCTGTTGTAATGCAAACCAAATTAAGCCCACCAAACAGTAATCATATTTTGTTGATGAGTTGGGGACTTTGGAAAATGTTCTGCTGCTTCTCCTTTGTCGAGCCACAGTCCAGAATGTCTATGGTTATGCAAAGTATTCACTTTTCATCACAGTAACAATTCTGGACAGAAAAGGGTCATTTTTGTTTTGGCAAAGAAGTGTAGCACAAGTTTTATAATGTTGTTTTTTAAAGTGTGTAGAACCCAATTTTTACGCTTTTTTTATCTTTCCAATCGTCCTGAGGTGGTCATCGACAGTCGGTTTGCTAAGTTTAAGTTTCCCTGCAAGTTCTTGAACAGTTGTTCTGGTGTTTTCTTCCACCAAACCCGCAGAACATTGTCATCAAGAGAGGAAGTCCTTTCATGACCTTTCATCAAGGCTAAAGTCTCCCTCCTGAAATTTTTTAAACCACTGTTGAACAGCACACTCATTAATGCTGCTCTCACCCTACTCTTGATTGATGTTTCTGGCCGAGTTTAAACTCGTAAAACAAAATTATACGAAAATCGTGGATTGGCATCTCAGGAAGGACTGAATTATTTCTAAATAGCAAAATGCTACAGAGTTAAACAAACATTATCGTTTGGGAGAGGATTAATAAGTGTTGATATTCATACAAATGAATAATCCAATAAACGTAAACCGTTTGTTACATACAGGGGTATTTTAAAGAAAACTCAAAATCCTTCATTATTTTCAGGACAACCCAATACATTAATTTTTTTTTTAAATTAATTTCTTTCAAAAATATTGTGTATCATTTTCCTTGGTCTCATTTTTTTTTTTTTTCAGTGTTAACAATTATTGTTGGAAGAGTGTTCAAAGCTCCGAAAAGTTGGTTTTACCTATAGCTGGTTTTAAAACTGAATTTAAACTGTACAACATTCCTGATGATGCTGATTTAAAAAGTGTACAAGTATTACGTTCTCGACAAGTGAAGGATGAAGGGAAGCGACGAAAACTGTTACGTTATACTGGAGAAGTTAATTGTGTATGTGTTAACATTTTCCTGATTTAATTGATTTTATGTAATTAAAATTTAATAATGTAATTTATTTGTATTTATATATCAGATTGAATGAGTTATATTTGTCAGTTTGATTTAAATTTATTGGTTGAAACAAATTTGATCATTGGAAATTACTCTAGCATTATCTTCAGGTTTGAGTGTGACTCAGATTCTCCAGTCTGTTGAAAGTGAGTGCTTCATATTTAATATATTTAAGGCATTTTATTTCCAGAACACCGACACAAGGTGGAGTCCATTGGCAAGTTTCATGTTCTTGGTTTGAGATTTTAATGATCTATAATGAGATCAATTATTGTTCTAAGTCCTTCCTTGTTAATTTATTTTATCATCTATTGTCAGTCCATACCAAAGTTTAACTTATTTCAAGGTCTCTTTTTTCTCTCCTGGAATTCAATCACTTTCAATCATCAATCGAGGCCTTTGATATATTGATTAAAGATATGATCAACTGGCATTTATTTTGAGCCATTATTTGCAAGAGTGTTTCCAATCTTATTGCTTTAGACTCTCTTATGTCCTAATATATGTAGTAGAATAATTTTATATTTGCCATTTGTGCTTTCATATCTGTTTTCACTGGATTGATATTTATATTGATCATCAGGAAATAAGAAGAAAAATCATCAAATAAAGGCTGATTAAACGAAAAAATTGCCTCGATAAAATACTTGTAAAATTAATAAAGTTTTTAAGCTCTAAAAATCTACTATATTTCCCTGATACTGTTGTAGTTTTTTTTTTCTTTTTATCTTAATATTTTCCCACCTATAGCTTTATTTGTTCTGTTTTTATGGTTATTTATTATAACAATAAATCTTTACAGTAAAATGTACATTGATAAACAAAAAGGAAAAATTACAGATTGGCAGTTTTAAATTGTATAAATATCCACTGTTGAAATATCCTGAATTTCATTTTACTCTTTGTTGCAAAACCCTGAAAAATTTGACATTTATTTAGATTTACTGTTGATTTTTTAAAAATATTTTAATGCAAGATAAATCACCTAAATTTATATAAAAATTAAATATCTGTATCATGACAAACCCCCTCTTGGATTCATTACTTTGTAAGGAAGTACTGTTCAAGATCAGCAGCTGTGCAAAAAGGTGATATGAGTGAGAGGAGGTTCAACTGCCATGTTTTTTCTCTTTAATTAATTAAATAATTAAGACTATCCGCTTCATAGAGGTCGAGTATGTTCCAGGAAGGACTTCTAAGCTCAAGGTTGATCTACAGCTAATGTAACCGAATAAATAATAACCTACTTGAATCTGGAATCAGGAGAATAAGTGAACAGTGTCTTACTCACTGAGATATCTCACTAAATTCCTATTAAATTGTTATGATGCTCTAATTGTTAAAAAAATGAATTATTTTCAAATGATTCATTTTTATAGAAAAACTCAATTTATAATACAGCAGTTTATGTATAAATTTCTTTTCTCATCTTCCTTTACAGTCTTTAGGTTTTCTTTGCATGTTACTTTATTTTATAGTGATATTTTATTTATTATTACCTCTTAATAATGTATCACAAAGTTTGTCAAAAAATATCTCATTAGATGGTCTTCATACTAAACAACAAACCAGTGTCCATTGTTACCTTGGCAAAGGGATATTTAGAAAAACTTTGTTCTCATTTATTTTATTTTCATTTTTTTTTTTTTTCAGGAAAATCATATGGTTGCTTATGAAGAAGACAAATATAAAGATAAAATCAAAGAATATACTGATTATCTTTTGAGTGTTCGAGTTTACTTGCCAACTGTTCATTGTTCTTTTTCGAATGCAAGGAGAACTAAACCTCTCCAAGTTAGTCAGGAATTTTTTGTGTATAGCAAACAGACCCTTGACTGCCTCAGGGACCGAATTCTGTGCTCTGAAGACTTTAATTCTGCAGAAGGAGATATCAGTAATAATCCATTTAAAACTACCACAATTAGGAATATGGTTAGTTTATCAATCTGTTCTTATTACTGAATTACTTTAGTGGTAAAACTAAGTCAAATTCTGTTGACAATTTAAATTTAAATTTATCTATTATACATAGACTTACTTTTAAAATAGTTTGTATATCTGTACAGATAAGGGTGGATCAAATAAAAATGGGATTTTATTTATTTAAAAAAGATTCATTTATTGAAAACAAAAGGCAATTATTATATTTTTTTCTATATGGCTTCATCCATAAGAAATACATTTTCCACAGCGAGAAGGAAGGTTTTTTTTGCTGCAGAATCATATGAACAAAGCTGGTTGAGTATTGCAGGGCAATAGGTATGGGCTGTAAGGAGGATGGATAGAGTTGAACTCAATCCATTTTCTGTGGCTTGAAGACCGATTTAGCTGTATTGTCGGTCGGATATGGCATTGTTGGAGAGGAGAATCATCTGTCAAATCTGTTGATCTTGTCTTTTGCGGCAATACTCATTCATCACCTCGTTCAGCTTGCAATAGTAAGCAGGATTGATTTTGTGACACTTATACAAAAAATCAATGAGCTAAATGTCTTGTCAGTCGCGGATAGTGATTGTGTTGCTTATTTTCTACATGTCCTCATCATTCCTTAAACTCTTTATGTCAGACAAACACATACTTTCTGAAGAATGTTTGATCACTGAACTGTTCAGTCAATCTCTTCGATATTCCATGAACAAGATATTTTATAATTATTCCTTAGATAGTGGAAGGGTGCTGTACCAGTTTTGATATAACAATGAGCGTTACTGACAAAGTTGTTGAAAGTGTGGAATGGTGGTGTCTCTTTAATGCTAATGATCTTCACTCAACAAGACCAGACTCTCGAGTCTGGTCATACTAATTGTAGAGGTTCAGGAACGAAAATCCCAATTTTGTGTGATTTATCCTTGTATATATTTTAGACTGGACAAAAAAAAACATAATATTTTTAAGTATAATAATTTTAAATACCCTCCTCAGTGAAATTTTATTTTGTGTTTACAGGATGTGTACAGGTCAGGAATGTTTTTTATTAATGATAAATTTTTCGTTGATTCACGTTATCCTGGAAATATAGACTATAGTGATATTGTAAAAAAGTGGGCAGCTGGAAAAAAATTAGATTTAAATGTAACTTTATCTATGGAATCATCTACATTTAATATGATCGATCTTCGCTTGGGCTATCCTTATCTTTATATGCACCAAGGAAACTGTGAACATTTGATTGTCTTTACTGATGCTAGGTAAGAGATTATATTTGTAAATTAAATTTTAGTTATTTTTAATTTATCAGACCGTCTTAAACATTACATAAAATATCGGCACACATATATGACAGATACTGCATTTTAGTGTGGTAAGTTAAAATGTGTAGCCATAATAAAATTGGTAACAAAATAGCTAAAATAACCTGTTGTTTTCTATTTAATACTTTTGAATATGTTATTTAAAAAAACTATAAAGTTAATCAGAAAATAATTCTTTTCAAAAATCACAATATAATAAATAAGGAGAGGATGATCGACAGACTTTATACCTCAAATTTTGAATAACTAACTAATAATAAGTTAATGTAAAGAATAAAAAAAAAGTTTATACAAGTATATATGAAACAAATATTTTGATATCTAACATTAAAAAAGAAATCTTTGTAAAAACTGATGTGGATATAAAAAATCCTAATGGGTTTGTGTTTATAAATCACAATAAATGTACAAAATTATTAATTTAAAACATTTATAAATATTATTGATTTATATTGTTAAAAGAAAAAAAATAAGATTTCTTAAAATTAATTAACTAAAAATAGATGGATAGCAAAAGAGCGAACTGGAAACTAATGTTGAAAATTATTTTTTAAGATATTGTCAGCGAATTAAGTTTTTTCCTTTTCTTTGTTTTAAGTTAAAATGATAATGTACTGTAAGAGCATCTAATATTGTTTTTTTCTTGCAAGTATTGTTTTATTATATTCATTTAGTAAATTTTCATTGATAATTTTGTTATATATTGTTTAACTTTAGGTTGATTACACCAAAGGATATTCTTGTAAAGTCTGCATATCCTGTAATGAGGTCGTATGCAAGTTTGAGAGGGAAGCAGTGCATGACATGTACTAAGAAGGCATCTAAGTATGATATGTGTTTTATTGTTTATTAATACTTTTATATTTAAAAAAAATTAATGCTAATGATTTCTCATTTTTTTTTTGTTTAAATAGGTTTATTGTGTTGAACACAGAAAGGTTACCTCTTTCAAGGACATACGTCTGTGGACTTTGTTTGTATCAGTATTTTTATATTGGTGATCAAAAAACAGATGATTTCATTGTTTATAAATATTTGGACCGTGTCGCACTACTTTAATTGCACATTAAGCTGACTTTTCTTTAATTTTCATTTATGTTTGTATAAAATGTTAAGGTTTAATATAATCTTATGTAGATTATTATTTTCTTTAATTAAAAATAATGTACATATAACATTTAAATATGTAATTTGTAAATAACATATATATATATATATTTAAAAAATATATAATTGATTTATTTCTTACTGTTATAGTGATGATTTCTAACCATCAATATTTTGCTTATCCTCTAGTTAATTGATATTGATTTATCATGGATAGTGCTACTGTTTTAACTGATTCAAACCGCATTTAGGTAGAGAACCAATATTTTTAATCTTGAAAAGAGATGGGATGTAAATTGTCGGTTTATTGGAAAAAATTCATTAAGTGACATTTCATAACCTCTAATAATTAAGAATCTTGATGAATTTTTCCAATCCGAAAATTGTGCACTTTCAAGGGGAGTCTACAGTCAGTGGGTCACTGATTTCAACAAAAAATTTTCAGTGACACTACATCAAAACATATTGGACAAATATCCCGGTGTTCATTCCAATGGACCATAGGAGACAAGAAAAAAATATTTTATATTTTATATAATTTTTAAAAAAAAATATGTTATTTATTTTAATGATGTAGAGGTGGTTGACCGTTGATATAATATGAGGAGTTAGTCGAGGGAGCGGTCAAATAAATAAAAAAGAAATTAAAATATATTAATTATTTTAATTTTTGCCCAAAAAAAAATAAATATATTAATTATTTTAATTTTTGGCGAAAAAAAAAATTAAATATATTAATTATTTTAATTTTTGACCGTATAATATATATTTAATTAAAATATATTATTTATTTTAATTTTGGCAAAAATTAAAATAATTAATATATTTTAATTTTTTTTTATTTATTTGACCGCACACTCGACTAACTCCTTCTCATGTTATTTATTTTAGTGTTTGCTATATCCTGATTTATAGGTTCTTGTATATCAATCAATTTATTTTTTTGTGCAGAATGAGAAAATATTATTGGCTATTGTATTAAATGAGTTTTAATGTGTCATAAATTATAAAAACCAAAAGGTGTTACCAGTAAAGTGGACCGAGTAAATTTTTATTATGAAAAAGCAAGTTATACTCGTTTTTGTGAATTTTAATATAGAAATAAAAATTGTAAAATTTAAGAGATGATTATCTTAAAGGATTTTTTTTCCGGTCAACCGATTTAATAGTTCGGTTGAAAATTACTATTAAATTTTAAATTTTTTTATTTCTATAAAATATAGTATTTAATAGTTTCAAAGGACTTTAAAAAATGAATCTAACTTGCTCTTTCTTAACAAAAATTTACTTGACCTACTTTACTGGAAACGCCTTTTGGTTTTTTTAATTTATGATACATCACAACTCATTTAATGTAATAGTCAATATTTTTTTCTTATTCTGCACAGAAAAACGAAATCGATTGATATATAATAACCTATTAACCTAGGCAAAGTAGATGCATAAATAAATAACATAAATTTTGTTTAAATTATATAACATATTTTTTTATAGCTCCTAGGGCCCATTGTAATGAACATCGGGAAATATTTTTTGACGAATCACAAAAAAAAAAAATTGCTTGAAATCAATGACCCACTGCCTGTAGCCTCCTAAGTTGTTAGTTTTGCTATACCTAGTTCTGCCATAAATACTGTTACAAAAGTTGAACTTTGTTTACATCCTTGGGTATTATTTAGATAATCCTTACCTCTATCACGTTATTTTCTTTACATGTCATGTTAATAAAACCAATTAGTTTGTATGTTTCTTTTGCTCAGTTAACATGGAGTGGGGTGATAAAGAAAACCGAATAGCTGTGATCGCCTTACACAAAGTTGGGAAATGTAGGTCAGAGATTTTCAATAGATATAATAATGAACTGCACAATAGATATAATGAGACACTATCTGTATGTGACAGACCTCGGCCGGGCTGTCCCCACACTGTGAGAACGGCAAATGCAGTGGCTGCTCGAATCAGGAAAAATCCCATTCAAAAACAAATCATGTCTGGGAAATGGGAATCTCTGTCAGATCAATGTCTCGCATAATAAAAAAAGACCCTAGGATGGGTGCATTTCGAAGAATGACAGATTTTGTTTAGCGATGAGAAGAGTTTGCTTTGATGGCACCACAAAGCTTCATTTTTGTGAAAAAGGAGTTAAAACAGCCACTAAAATCAGGATGATATATTGGAACCTGTTGTCAAGCCTCTGAATGATACTCTGTTTGCTGGAAGTCATTGGGTTTTCCAGCAGGATTCTGCTACATCTGCTTGGCTTTGGTCCGAACTGGAGAGGATGGTATGTCACAGAGCACACCCTAACTTGGAAAACCTCAATCTCTAGTCCGAGCGGTAGAGCGCTTTCCTCAAGAAGTGCTGCATGCTGCTATTTATGACTGCCCGCAGAGATTAAATGCCTGTGTCAAGGTGAAAGGAGGACATTTTAATTTCTAATTAAGTTTTTGAAAAAATTAATTTTTCTGTTGAAATCTATATTTCAACTAATATAAAATATATTTCTTGGTAACGATATTTATGACAGGACTAGTTATATGATAAATAAAAGAGTGTAATTTCTATGTAATTATGGTGTTTTTGAATTGATAATCTATATCAAAAATGTACTTAGTGACTTTTTGCAATAAACTGACAAAATATCAATATTTACTAACTATATCAAAACATCTTATGGACTTCAATGTTTTTAATCTTCAAAAGAAGTGGGACAAGATTAACATTGAATAAGTCTTAGATTTTTTCAGCTAGTCGTCCCCTAGGTTGGTGTAGAGGTGCAATGCCATAATGTGCATAAATAGTATTCCTTTATTGGAAAAAGCACTGTGCCTCCACATAGACCTAATGAGCGTAGATCTTTAGATTGAATTTTTCGTTCAACTTTATTTCCTAGATAAATAAATGTTCTAATTTTAATATTTAAAAATAAAATTAACTATCAAATGTTTGCTACACATAATAAGCCATATTAGGTTTCACCTCGTAGAATAGTTATAGAGCATGAGATAAATTTTATTCGAGTGAAATTTTTTAACATGCCGTGCCTCGTAGACAACTAACACAATAGGAACAATCAATGATTAATATATTTATTAACGCAAAAATTAAATATATATTATTGAGAACTAGAAAAAAACAAAGCAATTGAATTGCAAAACAAAATAAAATAAAAAGGATGTATGAGAAGAGAATAAACATTGAATGAGCCTTATTTTTTAAATTCCTTATTGAGTCTTTTTCCTTAAAATATTGCTTGTATTTGAACTAGAGCACTACTCACCTTTAATTAAATTAATCCATATTAATCAGACTTATATTAAGTGGATTTAATTGCTACCTACATAATCAAAACTTTATTTTAATGTAGTTCTTTAGAACTTTCATGCCGGCCAATATAGGTGATATTCTGAAGGATGCAAATTCTTAAAGGAATGGTGTTATCCACTAGTGTAGTGAGGATAGATTTCTCCAAAGAAACAAAAATTAATTACAGTTGTGTAATATTTTTATTCAAATGTAACTGGTCATTATTATGTATTAAAACAGTTATCACAGGCATTGGACAATTAATAAATATATTCAGATTCTGTAATTATAATATATTCTTATAAATTCATAATAAATGTTCAACATAACTTAAAATTTTACAGAAACAACATTAAATCACAAAACTATTTAAATTATTTTTTTAACTACTTATAAATAAATGAACTTGAAACTTATACAAAATTATTGTAATCATAAAAATATACTTTTTAAATAGTAATTGATATGTAATGATTTTGGAAATTAACTATTCATGATACAAATATGGGAATTGATAAAAACCTGATAATTTCAATTTTTCAGGAAGTTTAAAGTTTTAAAAACTCTTCTTAACTATTTAATAAATAAATAAACTCAAGGAACCTTTAACCTCATAAATTGAGCAAAAATTAAACAACAAAAAAAATCAGTCTTTTTTTACTGTGAATACAGCAGAACCCAGCTTATCCTTATACAGATATTATTGTTTAAGTTATTCTAATAATTTATAGCAAATTTAAATCTCAAAACATGAATGCATGGGCACCAGTCAATCAGATGTGAAGAAAATAATCCAGTTAGCTACCTCCCTTATTTTCGTCACAGTGTTAGAACTTATTCGACAATATGATGATATTGATTTAATAAATTAAAAGCGAATTCCAACTGCTATTGTATATCACTAGTTATGGTCAAGCTTCTATTACTTTCACAGCAAAAAGTAAATGCTCGACTATTGGTCCGCCAGAAAAATTTCTCTGACATGTTAATCATTCGTTTACCAGTAAATCCCAAGTTTGTGAGATTTCAGATATCCTCACTCCGACCAAGTTTGTTTTGTCCTTACTAGTATATTTTTAACTTAGTATAGTATACTAATAGTATATTTTTTCTAGTTTATTAAAATGATCGTAAACTAAAATAAGATGTTAAATATTATGACAATATTACAACTGTTGGTGACCACAATCCGTTTTTTTATTAAAATTGGTTTGCTAGGAATGACATTAGCTCGAAGGACAAGGGATATAGGAAAGCCTTTTAAAAAGGAACGAGCTCTGTGCTCAAGCTCTTTGTGCTTTCAGCTCAAGTGTCTGAAAAGATATTGATGGTTAGTTTAGTTTATTGCTAAGTATTTGCCAATGGCTTTTAATAAAATAGTTTTGCCACTATTTAGCTTATTTATGAACGCCACCCCCGGACCATCTCCTTCTTTTATAAAAAAAAATTAAAATGCGACAGTATGGCTATACATTAAATTAAATATTTACAAAATAATAGGTAGTTAAACATAAAAATACATGAGAAAAAAAAATTAGTAAGGTAAATAAATGTCTGACGTGAGAAAGGGTCATGGAAAAGTAGATTCTTAAAGTAAACAAAACAAACTAGTAAACAATGGAACACGACTGGAAGATTTCCTAGAACAAAACCAGTAAGCATCAGTGAAGAATTGAGGGAGATATGAAAAAGCGTTCTAGCGGCATCATGAAGGATCGACCAATTCAAAGTGAATTAATCGATACTGATTCCTAGTGAATTAAATGACCAATGTCGATTCATAATGAACCATGATTCTTTCATGTAAATAATTTCAGAGTATGATTCTTTCAGAGGAATCAACTCTATGATTGGATTCTCAATTCACCTGTCCATCTAAACTTTACACTATAACAGATGTTTGCAAATTCCTTTTTACTTATATACCCCTGGGGATTAAGTGGGTAAACATCATACCGTAATCGCCCAGACCAACCTCACACCATCCAAGGGATATAATAGTAACACCCATACTCAACCAACCAAATAGATTCACTAAATTTACACCAATCCCCAAATGGAAAAAACATTACAACAGTTCTTTAATCGGATGGCAAATGTTACATTAGTACACTACAAATCCAGACATTATGGATGGACATGGATTCAATACCCTTGCAAGTCCTACCACCGACCTCAATTCCCTTTAACCAATAATAAAAACCCAATCAACACTATATTACATACCCCATCCACATACACCCACAACCAATCCCCCACATCTCATAATTCCCAACACAAATTACAATTCCTCACCAAAAATCCTAAAACACACATTCCAAAAAATAACACAACCACCCTACTATAAATACAACCACACCCCCTCCACATAACACATTACACCCCAACACTCCCAACCTCATTACCAAAACCCACCCCCCACCCATCCCCCCCCAAATTACTCAATTCATTATTATCAAAACCCCTTCTAACACCATATAAAACCCTCACCACCATCAAACCTAAAACCCAAAAACCCCAAAACCCTTTCACATCCAACTCACCAAAACATCCAATAACACAATATACCCAACAAAACAACATTACAAAAATACCATTATTCCTCCTATCAAAACACCCAAACTCATCCATTACATCCTCCTCAATTTATTATAAACTTTCCTACACACACCAACCCCACCCCCCTACATCCAATCAATACTCCCAACCCCCCCCCCACAAATAACACCAACACCACCATACCCCACCACAATCCAAAATTTTATCTCCCCACAACATCCCAAAACAACAAAAACCTCCCAACCCCCCCCCCATTTAATAACTCCACAAACCATCCCCCACTTACTAATATAACCACCCTCCCTCCACCATTTCCATATTAAACAAACATCCTTACAACTTACTAAAATTACCCATATTCCCATTACAATTCCAACCATATTCCATCCCCTTTAACCATCAACTCCCACACAAAACACCCCCCATCACCCTTCAATAATAAACAACATTAATATAATCCATAACCACTAACTTCCCCCCCCCACACTAATTATATAATCATCATAACATCATTACATAAGATAATACTATACAAGATTAAGTCCAATTTTGAAAACTAATATAGTTATTATTCCAAAAGGTGATTATTATTTACATATAATAAGAGCCTTCACCTTTTTATAAAATAAAGTAGAAAATCGATTATATGAAAATTAACTATGAGACTAGACAGAATATGGGTGGCCTCTACTATATGATAGAGAATCACACAGTGATTCACATGAAACCACGTGATGACAGAGATTGTGAAAACATTAAGAGCTTAGTGAAATATCTGTTGAAAAGGCTTGAAGATTTGATCACAACTCAAATAGGCTTGGAAACATTAACGTTTTGTTCTATTTGAAGAAAAAAAAAAAAAAAAACTCTGATCATATAATTGACATTCTACTATACTTTAATGATTTTTATATCACTATCAACTATCAAATGGGTTCGATCTTGGAATCGTTAGACAAATATTTTATAATATCAATTTCAGCTGAAAAGTAAACCATAAAAAAAAAAAAAATATTTGTATGTATTTTGCCTAACAGCAAATCAAAGCTGACAATGGAAAAGGTGGTCAAAATTATCCATCATTGAGAGGTAAAAAAAAATCTTAATAGTATGTTGAATTTAACCATCTACCTTTACTTCAGGAATTCAAAATACTTCTTCAAAGTTGATATTCACAACATATTTACATATATCATATAGTACACAGAACGACTGACGAAACAATCAACCCAGATGGTAGTGACTATTTGTTAAACATTGAAAACAGATTTTGATCACCAAGTCAAATAACTCAGGCTGTTGTCCATATCTTCTTTTAATATCTACAAAAAGAGAACAAAATTATTTTGTCTTTGGTGATTGATTCAAAATTTTATTGCGATTAAATACAAATTTTTTATGCGAACAGATATAGAAATGATAAAAAAAAAAGAAGAAAAGAATACACTATATCAAATGACAACACCAAGATAAAAATTAACTTGATATTTAGTACAAGTTGATATTCTGAATATATTGTGGTCCACAGAAGCATTACAATTCCATCAATAGAAAATGAGCTAAGAAAATAAAAACATAAAAATTTCTATGGAATACTCAATGGTTGACTGTAATATAATATTGAGGAAACAGATGGTCCGAGGTGGCAGTCATAGAAAAACTTTGATAGTGAAATTTTTTAGAATAAAATAGTGAAATAAAAAAAAAATAAATATAAATAAAATAGTGAAATAAAACAGTTTTTCACTATTTTAAGTTTTTTTTATGACTGCCACCCGGGACCATCTATTTCCTCAATAAAAGTTTGTGACCTAATAAAAATTACCATCATACAGTTCATGAACTGAAGTGGATTTAATGCTAATAACGTACTAGACTTTCTGCTTATTCTCTGTGATATATATAAATATACAGTAGAGCATCAATAAATTGGATCGTCAATTATACTGAATAATCTTAATTAATCACTTATTTATTTTATTTTTTTGGGTTTTATTTGTGAAATTGAAATAAGTTTAAATTGAAAACTGAAACCAGAATTTGAAAAACTAAAACTCTGGTTCATGAATGATTCCCATTCCTCTACATACAGAAAATCTTCACTGAAAAAAAAATGATCAGACTGGTACAGATGAAAACATAAATCTAAATACCAGAACTTTCAAATGATTATGTCATTTTGGCAGTTGAATGGCCATAAAAACAAGAAAGAATAGGTCATATAAAAATATTGTTTGAGAGATAATGACAGCAACTCAAAAAAAGAAAGGTAATATATTAGTGGTATTATACTCCTACTAATAATATTCTTCATAACACTAAGATAAAAGACAATTATATTCAGGAAATACTCGAGTTAGATGCTTCAATTATATTATAGTAATTTATATAATCACTTTTTTCCCTGCTAACTTCTGAGATTATGCTGAAAGAAGTTACAGTGAGTGGAATATACAATCGAATCAGAAAAATAAAAACCTTAGGCATCGATATATATATGCTTTCTAAATGTTGAGAAAAAGAAGTAAATTTTATTTACATAATAGAAGTGAAACAAATAATCTACATACTACATTATATTAATTAAGTTTAGCATACCAGTATCAGTACGTATTTTGGAAATGATCCATTAAGGGTTCATTGTTAACTGAGATAAAGTTGGCTAGTTCATTACGAATATTTTTTATGGTCGATTGATCTTTTTTCATTTCACCTACTTCTTGACTTATTTCTTTAACAAGTCTGAAATAAAGATTTTAATGAAATTAATTTTTCTAGTTTGATAATGTTTAATGGTAACTGAAAACAAGAAAATAAAATTAAAATAAATCAAAGACAAAACAAAAGCACTAATTAAAACTTTTAGAACGTATGCTATAGACAGACCATAAAAGATAAGATCATCTGAAATCTGTAAAAAGATTTATTTATTAAATGAGATAAGAGAAGTACAAGTTTTGTATGTTTTCGAAACTTTTTCCACCCGAAATAGACTAAAGAACACCGATCTTCAAATTTCAAGATGACTAAAACTTTTTTTTTTGGTCGATTACAAAGGTTCATTATTGAAATATAAAATTAAAAATGAAACCAAAATTAAATGGTTTAACAAGAATAGAGTAGAAAAATAAAAATGGAGAAAACATTCAATTATACATTTATTTTTGAAGTTTTTGATATTGTTATATACTAATAAAATTCGCAACTAAATCTTACCCTAATGTCTGAAGTTCTTGACGGTTTTTTTGAATTTGCCATTTTAATTGTTGCTGTTCTTCCTCCTTCATTCTGTGAAGTTCCCGAACTGCCTTTCCCCACTGTTCTTTAAAAAAAGTTTTAGATTCAACAGCTTTCTCTAATTTTTGTTCAAGAGACCTCTGAAAATTATTAAGTTATCAACTTCCCAATTAATTACATTATTATTTATTATCATGTAAAGTTAAAATAGGTAATAAATTAAAAACGTCAAAGGAAGAAAAAAGCTGAGTACTTGTAACCTGCCCTTTAGGCCCTGGAATATATTAGCAGCAGAATTGGATAAAGAGATGACTTTGATTAACCTTTCAAAAAAACAGACTAAACAGTATTGTTCAGGGGGCTTTGGAATTTATAGATCCGTCGAAAAACGCATATCTGAAATTTGACCTGATCATAATAAATTAAAACGCGTACAAAATAGAATATGCTGCATCATGGTTCCATTCCGATGATTTTTTTTTTTTGTTTTGTCGGTAATTTAATTACCTTTTAAAAGTTTTATTATAAATTTTACCGTATAATATATACTTAGGGAGTTAGGCCCCATAACATTTTTCTTTTCTTTATAACTTTTTTTCCTGAATTTTTTCGGGAATTTAGTTCAGGTACTAAAATTGAAAGGACAATTAGTAGAACATTATAGGGAAGTTTCACAAAATTGTCAGAGCCATTTTCGGGCTACAGTCTATAGAGAAACATGTTTTTCATTTATCGTGCAGCAGCTATTGCGCATGGAGCACTCAATTTGTGATAGAGGCATCAGTAGTCAAAACCCTATAAAATAAAAGAAGCAACAAAATCGGTCCACTAGTTCCCGAGAAAATCTTGGCACAGACAGACAGACAGATAGACCAATGGCTAAAGACGTGTTTTTCGGACTCAGGGGGCTCTGAAACGTATAGATCCGTCGAAAACCGCATTTCAGAAATTTGACCCGATCGCATTACTTTCCTTACCTAGTACAGGTAGGAAAGTAATAATCAGACAGTATCTATCCCATGAAAAAAAAATTAAGATGGGTAGGATATTTACTGATTATATATATGCATACAAAAACCAATAGTATTAAATAAATCTTTACAATTTCACTGATTAAGCTGGCTGTTTGTTCCTTTGAATGATGATTTGGCACTTCTTGATTTAACAATGCATCTTGCAGTCTCAAAATTTCTTTTCTACTCTCTTCTAATTTTTTATAAAGCTCTGTTTTTTCAGTAGTAGCTTCATGAATCTACAAATTATCAATTTGATATGAAGTAAATGTTAAAACCATATTTAACACGACATGACATGTACATACATTATAAATATTAAACACCATTTTATTTAGTTATGTTAGAAAATAAATGGTAGGGCATTAACATTAAATTACTCATTACCTTATCTTCCATATCAAATTCATGTAACTTTGAAGCTTTTCGAAGTTCTTGAAATTTCATTGTATATTTCTTATCTAATTCCTCTTTTGCAATTTTCAACTAAAAAAGCCAAAAGTAGATAAAATAAATTAAAACATGATTCAATCAATATTATATGAAATGAATATCAAATAGAGTAGGGATCTTTTCTTCTTGAATCACTAACCACATGGACAAAATAATTAAGTTTTTTTTTTCAATTTTGAAAAATGCTACCACTATTATAATGCTAAGCAATAGTAATTTTAGAGAATAACTTTTTTGTTCTATACAAAAGATACTATTGTTGAAGAGAAGATGGTAGTGATTTAGTCATTGAAAGAACAAAGTAAAAATAAATTGTATGTATGTTCTTTGTACACCTCTGAAACATAAAGATCAGTTGAAAACTGCACATCGGAAATTTGACCCGATGGCAATACTTTTCTTACCTAGTAAGAAAGTAATAAATTAAAACATGTGAAGAAAATAAAATACACAATATCATCACCAATACTGGTTTGATTCTAATGTTTATTTTTTTTTGTTTTATGGGTAATTTAATTATCTTTCAAAAGATTCTGTATAAATTTTACCACAGAACATATAAAGGAAGGAGATGGTCTGGGGTGGCGGTCATAAATAGACTAAATATTGGCAAAACTATTTTATTAAAAGGCAATGTTTCGATCCGACTTTGCAGGTCTTCCTTCAAGGAGAAGTGTTCAGCAAGGAGTTTCATTCGCATGGAGTTATAGGAGTATATGTTCTACACAAAACATATACTTTGCAAGTTAGGCCCCAAAACATTTTTCTTTTCTTTAGGACTTTTCTTCATGAATTTTCTCAGGAATTTACTATATATACGAAAATTGAAAAGACATTAAGTAGAAAATTATAGAAATTTTTATCAAAATCGTTAGAGCCGTTTTTGGATTACAGTATATAGAAAAACATGTTTTTCTCTTATTGTAAAGGAAGCACCCAATTTTTGTCACAGACGTCGGTAGTCAAAATTCTACAAAATCAAAAAAAGGAATGAAATCAGCCCACTAGTTTCCGAGATAATCTTGGCACAGATAGACGGATTCTTCAACAATATCTTCTAACAGTCAACAATTAACCACCATCAAAAAGATATTATAATATAAATCATGTGGTCACCAGAATGTTTAATTAGTAATAAATAATATAGTTTCTAGAAAAAGAACAGAGGATACAATTTTTTGACATAATTACTAGTATATTAAATTTGTTTCTGTTCTTAAATATTAAATTTAATACAACTGATTTGTTTTTATTGAGAAATTAATAATGGAAATCGTAAAAAATAAAGAGAAAGACGGATATAGTTCTCTTTGTACTTATATAGTCCTCAATTCACCTTAAAGTGAACATTCTACTATATTACATATTACTATTAAAGAAAATATATCACTATTAAACAAAAACAAAGTACTAAATATATAAGAAACTTATCATATTTTTTATTTTTTTCTATCATATTTTTTATAAACCAGAAGTAGTTACAATTCCGAATATTTTTTTCTTTAATAATAATTATATCTTAAATAATAATAATTTATTAACGTTTAAATCCATCTTTTACTTATAGCTTTTTGCTAATAAATAAATAAAAGAACCAAAAAAGTTTCTAAATGAGAATTACATTTTACATACCTCTTCTTCTTTGATAGTTAGCTGTTCACTTCTTTGTGTCAAGTCTTCCAGCGCATTGATTAATTTTTCTTTTAGTACCTGGCAATCTTCTATTCGTTTTTTTAGGTCTTCTTCTAATTCAAACTTTTTTTTTAACCATTCATTTGACAATTTCTTTAAATGACGATCAGTTTTTTTCTTTAACTAGAAATAATAAATTTAATTTAAAAAGTTCATTAATTTTTATGTGAATAATGAATAAATTAATTACCAAATTATTGGACTGGCTATATAAATACTACTATTGAGGTCATTTTGATAAGGTAACTAAATCTTTTTACTTTTTATCTATTATTTTCTTACTATTACTGTCAATTTATTATCTATTACTTTTCTTTCTATCTATTATTTTTTACTTTTTATTTAGGTAACTAAATCTTTTATCAACAGTGGTATAAACATCAATTAACAGGTTAACTGACAAATTTTTATAGTGAAGAATATGGTACAATTCTTTATACAATACTGATAAGTTTAATATTTAATAAGTCTTTTATTTTCATTTGAATAAAAATTGTACATATATGTATATTTGAAGGCTAACAAATATTAATACATCTTGATTATTAATAAATCTTGTATATTATAGTTAAAAAATATTAATACAATATTATTAATACATTATTGTTATTATATTATTAATACAATATTTATACATTATGTTAAAATTTAAAAATAAAAGTTCTGTAAAACTGTAGTAGATTGCCTCAAGTATTTACTCCTTAATGTGACATTGAGTGAGGGAATGAGAAGGAGTGTATATGAATGTAGGGTTGAACTATGAATTGCACTCAATTGTGAAGTGGACAAGTTGTTTATAGAAAAGTATCAAATTGATAAACAATTGACAAAAAAGGTACAGTATTTTAAATCCATTGTCGTATAGATCAGGTTGCCGGGCAATGGGGGTACTGTGCACAGACGTTAGCCAGTTTGGCCACCCCGCCCATGCCACATTATGTATATATATATATATATACACATATTCTTATTATTTCTTGTCACTCAGTGTCACAAAAGCATTAGGTTCCCGAATTCCCAACAACAGCAAACACCCTCAAAGAGTTTATATCCAGTGCCAGAGTTTTGTTTTAAAATTAAAATTCATGAGTTTAAATAACCAAGATCCGCGATAAAACGGAAGGCTATTTACAATTGCCACCCAACAGGTTATTTATAAAACCTTTACTTGAAAAGTTGTAAGGGAAAAAGTTTTAGTACCAAAAGAACTGAAAAACTATCGACAATAAAAATTCCGGTATCAAAACTTTTTAAAATGATTTTTTTGTTCATTTCAAGCCCTGGTTTAGATAGAATTTTTTAAGTGACTTATTTTATTAATTATACTAAATTTTTTAAACTAATTTTGAGATTCAACATTTCTTATGGCACAGGTTATCTAGGATTGCTTTGGTGTCTATGAAGCATAATATTCATGTACGTTCAATCAAGAGGATGAAATGGCCGACCACGTTGGAGTATGGGTTCCAGAGTACATGGTTCTGAACGTTATGAGTTCAATTCCCCCCGGGTTGGTTACTTTTCATTTCTCAGCGGCCACGGGAAATGGATCGTGACATTCCCACTCTGCTAAGTATGCAGTGGCAACCTTAAAGTAGCTGACAGGGGTTGGCAAAAAGTACCACGATAGAGCCCGATTGCCGGACTAGTTCTCCCCACCAATAGCAGTACTAGTACCAGTAAGTTCAAACAAAAAACAAGCATGTATCTTCAATAATCTATGTTTCTGTGAACAATAACCTGTAAGAATTGAAGATTTGACAACGAACACAACTTTGTTAAAGACAAAGAATTGGATAGTATTGTGGTATTCCTAACGATTCTCTACGTCTGTACTTCCGCTTGACACTACTTTTTGAGACAGCCTAATATGATCATAACAATGCCAATTAGCTAATTAATTATGAATAGAGAGTACCTCAAATCGAAACATTTCCTGCTGTTTTTCTTTCCAATCTTCTAGTTCTTCACAAATTTTAATTGTAACTCCTTTAATCTCTTTTTTAGAATAATCTGAAATGTATGAAATTTGATTTAAAATTAACAATACACAATTATAATAATTCATCCCACAAAAATATCAATTGTGTTCAATAATATGACTTTCCTAATGACTTCAGGTGCCAATACAAAAATTCAATAAAAAGTATTATCTTCTTTAATATTGGAAATAAAAAGATTTTATTGATATTTTAATTATCAAAGTTTTGCTTTTAAAACAATTTAATCAATTTCAACAAAAATTTGATCAGTTTCAAATAAGCATATGGAATGTGGCAGAGAGATGTTTAGAACACTAGTTCTTTAATGAATTAAAGAAAAGTGGATGGACGTGGGAATCATCTGGAGTTGTAAAGAACAAAATAATTAGGTTCATTTAAAATCAGTATATAAAATACAGTAACTTTGATATTACTGGTCCAATTTTTCATTTGGTAGGATAGTAAAATCTTTTATAGACAAAAATCTAATGTGGAAGGGCTTTAATTAGAAGACTATTTGCTGGCCAGTTTCATCAAAATCGTTGAATCCACTTTGGCACTTCATTTTAAAAAAACAGAATTTTCTCCTATTGCGCATAGGGCATCCAAATTGGTGCATAATCATTGGTGGCTAGAGACTTAAAAAACAAATAAAGAAGGAACAAAATCAGTTCATCGATTCAAGATATAACCATGTCACAAATAATACACACAAGCAAAGACCAATGGCTGAAAATTTGGAAAGTTTTTGGACTCTAAAATGTATAGATATGTTTAAGTATAAATAAAAAATATGACACAATTACAATACCTTCTCTACCTAGTAGATGGTTCTAGATGGTCCTTCTCTACCTGGCTAATGGTTCGATTTCAATGAAACTTTTTGATTTTGTAGGAAATTTCAATACCTTTCAAAGGAGTTATATAAAATTTACTATAAAACGTATACGTTTTGAATTAAGACCAAACAAATATTTTCTTTTCTTAATCATTTTTTTCCAGTACGGTGGAATTTAAAAAAAAAAAATCAAAGCATTATTCCTGATTGCATTGAATCAATAAAAAAAAAAATAATACAAAAAAAAAATGAGAAATACGGCTCTGCATAAGGAAGCTTATACCTATTAGGGGTTCAACAGTTTACAAAAATTAAAATGGAATGATTATTTTTTAAAAAATACCTTTTCTGTTTGGTGAATCAAGGTCATCGTGAACAGCTATCTCTGAAGAATTTGAATGTTCTTGGTGAATATTTTGAACTATATTTTGTCTTGGTATGAAAGTATTTTCTTCAGCATGATTTGTAATAATCTGAAATTCATTTATTTTATTTTTTAATATGATCTTTAATACACATGTTATTATAGATAATATAGTTATGATTGCTATTACTGGTTCAGCAACGTTTTTATCAGAAAGTCCAGCTTCCTCAATATCTTCCTTATGACTGGCTAGACTGCTTTCATATCTGATTGAAGGTGGAGAAAACTGAGTTGCATTTCCTAATTAAATTTTCAGAATTAATAAATTGAGAAAATAATTAAAAATAACATAGAAAGTATCACTAGAAAATTAAACCTGATTCTTTTTCAAAATTGCAATCATAATTTGATTGAGTTTCTTGATCAACTTTAGTAGATATGAAATCTTTTTTATGGTATAGTTGAAATTCCATTTCTAAGAAGGGAAGATCAATATCTGAATGGAATTTACCTATTTCATCTACGGCATCAATTTGAATTTTGTCACTGATAGTAATATTCCTCTTTGTAGTTAAGTTGCCTAAAACCTTTTTCAACAGACCAAGTCTGCAATTGAAAATGTTTTCCAAAATGTAAAGAATTTGTAATATAAATTAACACATTATGTCTGCTGAGAAAGGGCATGAGCTATGCTTCTTTCCGAGACTGATGAATAAATAAACAGTAGAGAAATACCTGTAGATTCATAACAGCTGTTCCAACAATATCCTCTTCAGAATAAATCGATATAACAAGTTTTGGAAACTCTTTGAAATAAGCTGCAATAAAATGAAGTTGAGACCATATTTTTATTGAAATTCTTCCATTATTCATATTTTTTCTAAATACAGATAGATCTTTAGTAAAAAATGAATATCCAAATATAACGAAATTTGCTGTTATTGGTGAGTCAACTCTTTCCTTAGGCATAATCTAGAGTGTTTAAAAATAAATTAAAGATTTACTTGCCAATATAATTATACAAAATAAATGAAAACAAAATAAATTTGTAAAACTAAGAAACATGCATGATCACCACATACGTTCGATAAATTTCCAGCAGATACAACATTAATTGCTAACTCATAGAATTCAGTGCATAAATGCGGAGGCCCAATATGTAATTGGCCATGTAGATGATTTTGAAACATTTCAAGGCGTGAACTGTCTCCACATTGAAAGTTTGAATCAACTTTAACTTTTTCAAGAAGATCCTCCTAATACAGAGATAACAAGAAAACAAAAATTTAGAAACACCTTAACACAGTTTATAACAATAGAAAGTTTTAGTGAAATAACAGTCTATGTATATTTCTCAAAATTCAATGTAGATCAATAAAAGTTGACTCCTAATAAGGGTAATATCTTTTATTTTCTGGTAGTAAGGTAGAAAATTATTCTGTAAACTCTCATGGCATTATTATTTTAGTAAAATGTGAAATAGAAATTACTTAGAATGTTAATTCAATAAAAAATCCGATTAAATATAGCATAGACTGTTATTCGATTAAACCCTGCCATTTTATTAAGTAATATATATATATATATATATATATATATATATTTTAATGAATGTCGTAAATTAGTTATCAAATGGTATATTTATATATGTATTAAATAATATAAATAGATCAAAATAATACATTTAAAATCTGAATAACACAAAAGAACAGAAGAAAAGAAAAATAATAAATAAACACAAGCAGAAAACATCATGAAAAAGTAACAAAAAAATTAACCAACCTCATAAGAAGATTTCATTTTTATAGTTTCTTCTATTTTAAACTTTAATACAAGTTCTGGCTTATGTGCCTGAAACAAGTTTTTCATACCTAGTAGTCGATGCCTTGTTTCTGAAACCTAAACAATGTTTTTGAGAAATGTATTTATACTAAACAATGTATACATTTAAAATTGTTCATAAAACTACTGGTACTCACTGATTTGTGTTCATCATTAGTAACTATTTGAGCTTCCTTCAAATTCAATAATACATAACCTATCCGATCTCTTCTAGAATTTTGCTTATGATTATTTATGAAAGTGAAACATTCTAGCTTTAGTGCAGTATTGGCAGTTCTTAACCTGTAAATTAAATTGTAAATATATACAATCATTATTGTAAACAAGGACTAAGTAACAACTAATTAAACACTAATTATTGAAAGTTTTCAAATATGCTGAAAACATCACTGTCATGATAAAACGAAATCGTTAACATTTTTTGAATAGTTAGTATCAAACTGCCTGGGCACCGATCCTCATGATAGTCTATGAAAGAGTATCTAATCCTTTGATTGTTAATCATGATGAAGAAGTGCGTTAGTGAATAAAACTAGGAAATTTGTATTACATAATGACTATTTTAATCAAACCACCATCTAATTAAAATTGGCAAGTTTAGGAATTTATTATACCAAACTGAGAATACTAAAGGGTCAATGATGATGCTATATATTATTAATAATAAGAAATTAAAAGAACCTTCTCAAATATTTTGTATCAGCTTGCCAAATAAGTTCACTATCAAACTGTGGACAATTTGAAGGCAATATTTCTTTAGTTTCTAACTGAATGCCATTGAAAGAAGCCACAACAACCACAGGGTTTGTTAAAAATGTGAATCCATTACCTAAAATATCAATTATTAAATTGTATCCACAACAACATTTAGGGATAATAAACAATCTATTATTACCTTCCTTAATCTCCACAACAACCTGAGCTTTAGAAGTATGATAACAGTCCATTTAAATACAGGGTTCTAAAGAACCGTTGCATGTTTACAGTTCATTTTTAATCACTATGACAACAATCAGCTGACTGTCAATGCTTTGCATGTGTCACTTAAATTTTTGCTATGATTATGAATTTAATCATCACGCAAAAAATGTAAATAATTAGGGTCCAAACACATATAAAAATTAACAATCATTGTTCTGTAGTTATTTTTTGTAAAAGCATTACAAATGCAGCTTTCACATGCGTAAGTAATATAGTCCTTACGAGGAATAAAATGTCTGGTTTAAAAATTATTGCTTATATTCAGCTTAAAATGGGTTGCAAAATAATTGGGTAAACATTTTAATGAGGGATAAAGTTTTTAGTGAATTTATAAGTGTTTAATTGTTTTGTATTATGTGATAAAAAGTACAATGGTCAAATAATTAGCATTTATAATTTTCAATAATTATGAAATAATATACAAATGTTAAATATCATGGTATTATAAGGAAAATATCGTATAAACTTAAATTGTTACAACTCACATAGGGTGTATTAATCCGCGGGAAGTTGTGGTGGGGAGAACTATAAGGAACCATGGAATAATGGAGGTAGCAGTGTAATGTCTTGTGTCTAAGTATAAGTTGTTCAAAATTGACGTAATGTACAGATTAGTGGTGTTAGGAGTGATGTGATAGTATGTTTACATTATCATGGTTTGTGTGAGTGGAAGTGGTGATATTTTACGGCACAAGGCTACTCCAAACAATGTTTTCTGGGATCTTTTTTAGCCTAGGCCCCGGGCCTAATTGTGAAGAAAGCAGCCATTTGTTCTTCTGATAAGTTTGTTTTTATTTATACAGTGCTAAAATGCAGAAGAGGGAAGGACGAGATCCCGCCCGTGACAAGGAATCTCAGGAACAGGTTAAGAGGGCTTCTAAAACTAGTGCAGCCGGTAGATCGGGAATGCATTCCAGCCGTCATAGTGTGACAAGTTCTACTGGAGTTCTGATGGTTGGCCCTAATTTCAGAGTTGGAAAGAAGATAGGATGTGGAAATTTCGGGGAACTGAGATTAGGTAAGTGTTTTTATTAATATACTTAATATTTCTGCAAGCAATGTGTACTCAACTTTCTAAAAAATTTTACTATTAACTTCATTGTTGTTTTATTAATTGCGTTTGACTATTTTATATTAGTGTCATTGATTTCTTTTGTTTATAGTAGTCTAATTATACTCATTGACTGGCTTAGTATTTCTGATGTAGTAAAATTTTATATATTAATAGTAGTATTAGTAACTATGAGTATAACAATGTTTATCTTGAGTAAAATGTGTATTTTGTATTACTTAATGATCTGCAGTGCTTGTCTTTGTTTTCTCTTCTCATGTGTGGTTTAATTTTAGTGTACTTGCCATATTATTCTTAAAATGCCTAAATCTTATCATTTTAATGTAATATAATCTTTATTAATTTAAGAGTTCATTATCTTAATTCCATACAATATTATCAATAAGATATTTTGTCTTGCGAATTTATCTGTTTTTATACTCTTTGACGTCCATTCTAGTGTTGTTCGCTGTATTTTAATTTGTATTCATGGTACAAATTAGCTAAAATATTTATTGTTATTTTAGAGTTGTCAAATAACTATTCATATAGTGTTTACTATGTTATATTCCCCCCAATGAAACAAAAAAGCCCACCATAACTGCTTTTGATTATATATTTTATAAGTCAGAAATTTAATTTATTTTCAATCAAAGTAATATGTTCTAATCATATTACTAATTTAATTTCAATGTTATTATTACCTCTGGTTTTTATAAATTTTATTAATATTTTTTCAATTTTTCCATGTCTATCATCACAGTAAACTCTGATTGCTGTTAATGTTAATAATTCTTAAGTTTTGATTGATAAATTTTTCAATGGCTTTTATTGATATGGACCTGAATTCAAATTTTGTTTTTAGCTTATTTGATCAATTATGTAAACCCCATTAGATGAATGACAGTTTGCTTATACTTTATCTATTTTAAATCTACTATACATCCTTAATTTAGTTGTAAATCTTTCTAGCAATATATGAGTAACTAATTTGCAAGTTATAATTGGGAGAATTTTTCATTTAACCAAATGCGTATAGAAGTTAAATGAAATACTTTATTGAAGGAAGCTAGTCGACTGTTCTACATATTACTAAATACTAAATACTTTAATTTCTAACTGCCTTAACTTGAAACAAATTGTTTGCTTTTTTAACCTAAATATCTGTTTTATGGATTTATGTTGAATTCCATTGGTTTTATGTTGTTTTTTTGTCTCAAGTAGATTAAATATTTTCAATTATGATTTTAACTATCCACTTTATCATGCATTAGTATTAGTCCCATCTTCAACTTAAGTATTTTATTTTTTTTTCAGGATCCCATTTTTATTTTATTGGATATTAAATCATTTTATTTGCTTCAATAACAATTATTGTATATTGTATTGTTTTCTTGTAGTGTTTAAATGTAGGTGATCATCTATAATGTGAAGGATAACATGTCATCTACTAATTACAATCAATCAAACTATTATGACTTTTGTTCAAAATCAAATAAATAAATTTTAAGTGGTAAATACTTCCTTTTCTTTTGTTAGCTATTGTTCAACACTAAAATGTAATTATAAGCAGTGTGTGCATTAAATCTATTACATTGCATCTTTGTCTCCTTTTTTTTCTAATGTGGCACTATGAATTACAAATATGTCCTACCTGAAAACAGCTTCTTTTGTAGCATTGACCACCAGTAATCCCTCATCTCTGCTGCCGCTTTCTACTTTCAGATCTTTCACATGTTCCTCAGAGCACCCAAACTTATTCCCTGTCCGCGATTACAAAGGGACAGAAACCACAGGGTGTCTACTATGATGCCTTAGTCTGTAGCTTATTGAATTTAGTGAGCTGTATGTGGTATAAATGTGTGAGCCAATGTATTGTTCCCCGAACCTGGAGGACCACTAGCTGTCTTTATTTTTATCTAGTCCTTCCGCGCCTTTTAGGCTATATGAAATGGGATATTAATGCCAGAGTTAAAAGTTCCCCCTTATCAGGTTGTCGGGCAATGCATGTTTTGCACATGCATTAGTCCACTCAGCTACCCTGGCCCTGACCACTACTTCTCTGCATTCAATGGCCAGATGACATGGTTGCCATGTCCTTTATCTAGTATCATCATTTGAAGTAAATCTTTTTCTTTATTTTCTATTATCTCCTTCATGCTGTAAAGCATGGAGATGGCGGTGTTAGATGTATCAGCCCATCGGATTTCATCTGATGCCAACCCTCATATCTCTAGCTTAGCGCTTTCTCTCACTTTAAGTCATGGATGTCTACAAAGGAAGTCTCACTATAGTTCGTGAGTTCAGCCTGCTTTGAGACTTCATTACCTTCTTTTTGTCTTAGATTTATAAAGCCTCTGGCTCCTGGATTGTTTGTCATTACGCTACAAGGCTGTTTGGTTGCTGTGTCCTTTTTCACTTGCGTTGCACACCTAATTTCTGTAAAGTTACAATGCTAACTCTTTTTATTATAATTTAGCTGACTATTTATTTTTGATAATTCTTTTCCTTATATGTTATTGTGTTCATTTACTTGAAAGAAAAGGTTTATTTATCTGAATTTCGCTGGAAGATATACAGGTTGGTAAATAATCTCAAGTCTAATATATGACTCTTTGAGAACTTGAGTGACCAACCTCACCAGCTTGGATTTTGTGAAAAACATTAGATGATTTTACAAATTTTTGTCAACTGCTATAGACCAACTTTGAAACGGAATCCATACATCGTTGCCATTTTAAGTTTAGTAGGTGTGATATAAAAAAAAGTATTAATATTATGGCATAACATGTTTTGTTCCTTCAAAATCAATGAAGGATATGGTCCAGAGTGACGCTCATAAATAGACTAAATAGTGGCAAAACTATTTTATTAAAAACTAATGTTTTGACCCGACTTCTTTAGTTCTTCTTCAGAAAGGTGTGTTCAGCAAGGAGTTTCACTTAGAACTCCTTGCTGAACACACCTCCCTGAAGAATACCTGCAAATTTGGGTTGAAACATTGACTTTTCATAAAATAGTTTTGCCACTATTTAGTCTATTTATGACCGCCACCCCAGACCATCTTCTTTCTTAATAATACAACGTTCAACTATTAAGTATTCAATATTCTTCAAAATCAGTTTTCATAACAATACGGTTTCGGGTATTCTAGTTCTCACTTCCTCATATCTGAATCTGTTATTTCTACTTGCTTTTAAAATTGAGAATAATTTATGAATCGTAGGTATTATTGGTATGTTTTCCGGATTGTATTGCTAATTAATTTATCTCTATATCTATCAAGGTTGTAACCTTATGGTTTATTAAGTTTAAAGTGTCCAGAAGTAATGGCAAGGTGTTTTATGTTAACGCTGGTGTTTTATTTTATTTCAGTTAGCTTGTAGAATCCTTGCTGCTTTAAATATCCTTTAAGCCAGCAGTGCCTATTGCTGACTATTATTTTCAATATACTATGTGTTGCTCACTGGTATATTTATTTTCACCTTTCACTGATTGGTATGTAGTCGATTACTAATTTGCTACCCACTGGATTTACCACAAAGCCGCCTATGGTGTTCTTAGCATTACAGCATCCATTTGTAACTTTTATGCCCTATATTTCCTAAAATGAACTAAACAAAAAAAAAAAAAAATCTGAAACAACTAATAACTAAAGAGTATAAAAAGTAGTATTGCTATAAAAAATATGAATATTCTGTTATTCATTCATCATTGTTATTCGGAGGGAGCTTTGTCCCAGAATAAAGTTTCATTTCTATTCTAAAATAAAAATAACATGCTTATTAATTTTAATATTAAATTGCTTATTAAAGTATTTCTATTAAAATGTTTATTATTTTGGCACCTCTTCTGGCAATTGTCCACACTTCACAGTTAGGAATCCGCAGCATTTATGGATCTGTAGTTGTTGAACGATCTCATGGCTGGCTTATCTCCTTCAAGGCTATTAGCTATGTAATATAACTTTCTTACTTTATTTTTTTATTGTTTATTTTAAGGTTCATTACTGTATTATAGCAGGCCACTTTCCAAGGCTAGTTTTAGGTTTTATTGCACAATTTTTTTTAGTAGACATAATGTTAGTTCATTGTGCGATGGATGTCTTTTAATTAGAGGGATAGGAGTTATGTTAGATGCATAAGGTTCTTAAAATTTTAGTTTGTTAGATGTTCGATTAAGATTAGGACATTAAGTGAACCCAAATTTAACAAAGGATTTAGAAAGATCCAGGGATTACCTAGGTTTTGAAGTTCAAGTTTGGGAATGTCGCTTGAGTTGATTTTTATGACAACAATTAAAGATATTTGGTGTCTTTAAGTGTTTATTCTAATACCAGAGTCATATCAACAATAGGTATTCGGTATCACTGCATTATGTGATGAATTAAGCTTGTGACGGTCAAGTTTTGCATGTGTAACAAAATAGTATTGTTTCATGGTTAAAGTCTTCTAAGCAATTCAATTAATTAGAATCTAGTTGTGATTTAACATGTCATAATATAGCTAGCTCAATTTTATCATTTGAAACATAAATTTTTTGATTAATCCTATGAAACTTGAATGAATATAATTAAATTCCATTAATTAAACAAAATATGTTTCTTGGCAGGGACTAAGCAATTTTTTTTTTCATCTACATGGAACAAAAAACTACTCTTCTATCTGCTCGAAAACTTGAGCTTTAAAAGGAAATTAATTCTGGGAAAGAAGTAATTCTGTATATTTTAACTAGCCGAAAATTTAATATATATTGAAGAACTTTAGTTTATTTGTGAATTTGTATTCCTCGGAGGTTTCATATCATTAGTTTCAAAGTGTTGATCTCTAAACATATATTGAAGCGACGCGTTTATCAATTAATGAATTGTTCAAATATTCATCCAATGGTTTATCAATTTATTTACTGGAAACTTATAATTTCTGAGATATTAACCATTCAAATAGTTTATCAATTAATGAATTGTTCAAATATTCATTCAATGGTTTATCAATTTATTTACTGGAAACTTATAATTTCTGAGATATTAACCATTCAAATGGTTTCTTAGCATTTTTGCATTACATTCCCTCTCTTCCTACTTTTGCTCCACTCTTTTTAATAAATTAAAATTTTTCTTCCACTTCATTGGATCATTCTTTCTTGTCCATGTTAGGCTTATGATTATTGTTTGTAATATTGATAATGTAAATGATTATTTAAATCTTTAACTTTAAAAGATTAATTGAAGGCTGTTGGGAATTATTAATTAATTGTTTGCCTCACTTGATTTATGTATACACTTGGATAAGTAGATCTATGGTTGGATTTATGAGACATAGAGCTATTCTTTTTTTATCAGTCAATTTATATCACCTTAATTCATGATCAATTTATATTATTATATTTTAAGTGAATTGAGCTTTCTTTTTTATGTTGTATGTTTCTAAGAAAAAAGTTTTGATTCTCTTTTCTCTTATTTAAATCTGACAAAATTAAATCCCCTAGGAATTTTTTTTTTTTTAAGTTAAATACTTGAATATTTACTAGTAATCTTTATTATTAATATTTACATTAGAAGGATCTTATTAATTAATCTTATTATTAAAATCTGATTTTTTTAACTTTGAATTTATTAATTTTAACTGTATGAAATAATTTTCTTTAGCCTGATTGTGTCTTAAAATTTTTAGAAAGAATATTGGTGTTCTATTAATAACATTGTTAATATTTATGCATCAGTAATTGGGTTAATTAATATTTTTATACTAGTATTTGTGATATAAGTAGGGTTTATATTTTATTTATAATGATGAGAAAGAAAAAAAAAATGTTGTACACATTTTATTTGACTTGATAATACTGTTAATGGGCATGTAAATTAAATTGCAAATAAAATCTTCAGTCAAGCCTATGATATAAATAAAATTAAGTAAAAAAGGGAAATGTAAATGATTATTACAAGTTATAATTATCATTAAATTAATTATTAAGTTATAATTTAGTTCCTTTTTTTTTAATTTTTAGTAATTTAAATGATTATTACAAGTTATAATTATCATTAATTATTAAGTTATAATTTAATTCCTTTTTTTTTTTTAAATTTTTAGTAATTTATGATTTAGGCAAATATGAAATATAACATTCCCTCTCTAAAGAGTAATAAAAATACATAACATACGAGACTTATCTTCCATTTTGTGATTATGGGACAATTATTGTCTCTGGTGTGTCTGCCTCTCTCCAGACCTTGACTTGGATTCAGGTCTTCTCCCTCTATTGCCCGCACTGTTGCTTCTGAGCTCATACATCAGTTTATTTTTACTATATCAATCTACTTTTTGATTAAAACATACTCTATTTTCATAGATTCATATTAAGTTTTTAAGTAGTTAATTTTACATAGTAAAATTAGATACATAATTTTATTTTGTATCAATCTTAATTCATGTTGAAAGCATCAGCTGTTGAACGTTTTGAGACCATTTGATTTTTTAATTTCTTTAATTTTTAAGTGATAGAAGCAAATAATTTAACCGAAAAAATTGTTAACTATTCCTTATATAATTTTTAAATTGTTGGGAAAAAAAATGGTTGGAACTATAAAAGGGATTATATTGATGCACTATTATAAAGGTGAATAACTTAAAAATGATACATGAAGGTTTATCTTGGATAATAATCTATGGAACAGTTCTGATGAAGCTTAAGGTATGAAGATTTGTATGAATTCCTAAAGACTGGAAAGAATTAAGAATACAAAACCTATAGGAAAATTTTAGGCCATCAAAGACACGAAAATTGTCTGTCCCTGTAATGTTCATTAGTCTTAGTTCATATCATTTCTCTTGGCCAAATTAAAAAAAAATCAGCAAAAACGTCGGTTAATTTTTTTTTTTTGTTTATGTATATTAAACATTAAATCACTGTTTTTAAAAATTATAAGACGATTTTTCCAAAATTTTGTAGGTTATAAATCATCAGATTTTTTTCTCTCTCTCCAAATCTACTGAACCAAATTCATTCTTTTATCTTATTTATTATTGTAAATTTTAAAGCAGATTGTGGAATTAAACATTGTGATCATTCCTAGCTGTGTTTTTTATTCTTATCTTCATTAATGGATCAACGTTTTATTAAAATGTTTTTAATAAATATTTTCATGTCCGATGGAAACAACCAAGTTTTATTTATCAGTGCCTTCTGTTTGAGGATGCTTGCTGAAATTTCTATAGTAATTTTGCAGTTAATATTTTCAGATATATTCTACTGATTCCATTTACACCTCGGACGACGTCGTTTATAAGGTATAATCTTATCTCGAATAAGTGCTGTTAAAACATCTTATTTTTATTAAATATGATAACATATCTGAATTTTCTCTTTTTTTTTTCTCTCCCTACATTGATTCTATATGTCTTATATCAGAAAAATCATTTAAAACTAAAACAGGTCGAGCAAAAAAAAAAAAAAATAAAAATAAATAATAATAATATATAAAAAATACGGAGAAATTTATAGATTATGTGATTGTATAATACTAAAAGCCCTAAAGGTGGAATTAATAAAAATTGAGTAAATCATTAATAATTATTTATTTATGTTTAATTTAAATGTTAACGAACATCTTTTGTTCCGTTTTACTTTATCCTTGCTATCTGGAAAAAATAACATTTCTTAGGATTTAATAAGATGTTCATGAGCAATTTGTGAAGGAATTTACAGTAACACTCTGTCGACATCTTACGTAGGAGTAGCCCTGATGAAGGTCTGAAACGTAAGCCGAAACGTCGACACAAAATACTTTTTTTTGTAATAAATTGAGAAGGCATTGGATTTTTAATCGTCAAAGCTCATTTTTATTAAACTCCAATGATAGAAATGTTGACTTCGTAAAATTTAGCAAAAAAAAGTTAGAAACGAGAGGGATGTGATTATTCTAAAGTTTATTATGGAAGGATTGGGCCAAATCTGCAACACAAGGCAAGGAAGATTAAGATCGTTGTGGATGATTTTATTTCATTGAATTTAAATTTGCTTCATGCAATATTATAATTCTAGTGCGTAGAACACTAGTTAAGAACCCTGATGTTCTTTGCTAATCTCATATTTTTTATTTCTTACCATTAAACCGGTTTGCCCCTTGTGGTTTTTACTAAATAATAACATTTTTAAAATTTAATAAAAAAATAAATAAATAAATAAAAGAGGCTTTTTTTTGGTTGAAAAATGAAACATTAAGGTCAAGATCAGAAGAGATATGATATGATATTTTAATATTGAAAATCTTAGTTGATTCAATTTTGCCAGCTAGACTGCCTTAAAATTTCATTGTATTAGTAAAAAATTAATTATGATTACTTATTTAACTTTTCCCCATCTTCAGAACTTATTATTAGAAATATACAGTTACAGCCTTTTTGTTTTGTCACAATTTTCGATTTGTATCTTTATTCTTGCTATTAATAAATAAATAAATGTAAACAGTGTTCTGTTTCTTCGCTGAACGTTTTAAACCTGATGCTCTGTCAGGTCTTTCATAATATTTTTTTTTTCACGATTCAAGAAACGTCCATAATTATCTCTCTCTACTAAGATTTTTTTTAATAATTTGCATCAGTCAAAGATCACCTTTAGGAATCATGGAATAGATAGAACTTTCCATCTACTATCTTATGTTTTTTAGATTCATAATTCCAAATCTTATAGAATAAAAAATGTTTGGTTATGAATTTAATAAGAAAATGCCGCTGTGTAATAATTTCCGTAGTTTTTAATTTAAACGAAGTTAAATTTATAATATTTCAGATATTCTATAAGTCTGTCAATTTTGAATAGTCTAAATGAGATATCAGTAACAATAAATTTATTAAGAAAATATTACTAATTTCGTTATCGAATGGAGTTGAGAATAGATAAATTAAAATGTGATAAATTAAAACCACGTACACGGTTCACTTTTGCATTAAAATTTTTATTTGTTATCTTATCGTTAAGTGGTAATTGATTAGTTTTTACGTCAAGCTTTGCTGCTTTTATTTCAGAATAAAATTTCAAAAATGTTTAAACCATTAATGATTCTTATGATTATTATTTGAGCCATTAATTTAAAGTTCATTATTTATGTTAAGTATCTTTTCATCACCCAATTTTATTACTCTTTTTACTTTCACTTACCTATACATGTTTTTTATCTCTCTCTCCTTCCTCGCCTTTTATGCTATACGGGGTTTCCCGGGTCAGGGGGTGAGGACGGGGATTAATGTCAGACAGCGAACTCGTAATTATTTTGTTGTCTGTAACTTTGTTATCAGGTTACCGGGCAGCAACTCGCGATACTGTGCACACACCTTAGCCCGCTCGACCATCCCACCCTTACCTATTCTTATATGTAATATATAGTAAGGGAAAGTATTGCGATCGTGAAAATTTTTGAATCTGAGTTTTTAACGGAAATACACGTCTTGAGGTCTCCTGTGCCAAAATAACCATGTCCTACAAAATGGTCTGTGTGTATGTAAACAGTCTAAGCTCAAAAACGAAAAGTCGCACGAAACTGAAATTACTTATTTAAGGTAGGTATTTGGCTGTGATGTGACAGCTACTTTTTCGTTAAAATTAGCAAACCGGAAGTGCTACTTTATATTAACGATTTTACACATTTTTACAATATTCTCGAAAATATCTCTTAACAATTTTGATCAAACTCGTTACATCAAGATACAATTAAACTGTTTTTAATATTAGCTACGTCTCATCCTCGTTGATGTCACCTAATATGAGTTAAGTTGCCTATGTTTAAAATGTATTCCTCTATTGTACCTTTAATTTGGTTTATTTTAAATAATTAATGATCTCTTATTGCTATCAGTAATAAAAAATATGCTAAATATAATCTTTGGAAGATTATAAATAATGGCCTCAATGAGTTGTTACTGATTAACTATAATGTTTAGTTAACCTTAGATACTGTAAGGTTTAGCTCCTTGGCAATAACTAAAAATTCACTTCAAAAACTTTGTAATAGCCCAACATTGCCAGAAAATAATTTCTATTCAAAGTCGAGCTGTAAGTAAAAGTTGTGTGATGCGCGCACCAAATTTTTTTATTATAATAAATAGAAATTAAATAATGATATAATTTATTTTTTTTATAAAAATCAATTGATATGGCGTTAAAAAATTGTTTTTGTTACTTCTTGTTAGAGTTCCTCAAAATACACCTTGAATATTGAACAACGGGAACTAGGTCATGGCGAACCAGTGGACAAATGAATTCATTAATCTGCAAATTGAATCATTGAACTTTTTTTTTCCCCTCGTAATGAAGCCGATGGAAAGGCAATTTCTTCATTATGGCGTCCAAGAAAGCAATTTATGTGCGCGAGAACGAATTTTGTACTTATATGGTAGTATATTTGTATGTTACAATATTCAAATCTATATCTGGTCAATGCATAAATTATGTTCTCATTAAATATATTGATTAATTAAGCAAATAAAACATTTGGTCAAAACAGTGTATGAATGACTTGAGACAGAGGTGCCCAAAATGGGTTTTTATGGCACAACTTGCGTCATATAAATGTTTGAGTTTTTTGGAATGAAAAGTTACAAACAAAACGACAATGGGAAAACATGGAGCAGATAGCAATCTAATGGTATATCGTCAACGATTTGTCTAATTCTGCTTTCGCTTACACAGTTTTTAAGAAGAGATAAGCAATTAAATATCTTGGGAGGGGCTTCGGATGCAGGTGACTTGTATCTTGTAGAGTTTGTTTATTTTTGACTTTACTTGCCAGTTTTAAAAAACATTGTTAATTATTATTATTTTTTATTAATATCAACTTCTGACACAAACATGCCCCTATGTTTCGGGCCGACTGTAAGATCTAGTTGATCTGATTCACTAAATCATGTTCGAAATTTATGCGAAATAAAGCATCGATCACTAAAAAAAGGCTCACTTGACTGAGAGCAAGTTGTCCGTGGGAAAACCTCTTAAGTCGACTCCAATACGCTTTTAAATTTTATAATGAATGCAGAATATATCAAGGGCATTCATGCAAATTGTGATTTTAATAAATGTAACATACATATCTTGAATAAATTTCTTGACTTTATCACATTTAAGAAGTAACAATACTTAGTACTGGTCGTATAAATAACGTTATCATCAGGAAGCTGTGTCAACGCAATTGCTCACTGTTTTCCTGATTGGTTGACGTTGATGGTCCCTGCTGGGTTCCTATTGGCCCTAGCGTAATGTTATAAAGCCTAGAGCCTTTCTTTTCAAAAGGCCCATCTAATGCAAAAATAATTTTCCGAATCGGACCTGTAATCCCTGAAATTACATAACTTCAGTTGATTTTATATCTTTTAATGTTCATTTTTTCATTATGTTGTTGACATATATAGAGATAACGTTAAATGCATATTGACATTTATTTATGTGTATATATTTTTTTGCCTCTACCCTGCAGGGTCATTGGTCACACCTTTAACTTAAATTTTGTTGTACAGTTTCACTGTTCGATTTTGTTTTTTTGTTTCATCAATGCCGTTTAAATTCCTCCAGAATCAATGTCCTCGTTTCCTTCAGGTTTGATTCCAGATCCTAATTTTTCCTTATCGTTTTCCTTTCCGTTTAGGGTAGTCTTGTATAGTGGTTTTGACTGTTCTTTGAACATTACAAATCTCACAGATTGAAATTTCAAGTCCTCTTTGTAAATTGCCGTGTGAGAACTCGCTATGCAGAATCCTTAAGGCTCCTACAAACAGAACACAATATGTCCCGGCGATACGATATCCATTTGTCGGTATCGCGGCGGATTATAGCGCTCTGTATGACTGCAATAATGCAATAGATAGTTTTTTACTGTGGCTTTATTAATTGATACTACAGGAGTTGTTTCTGGCTTTCTTGCCATATTGACTGCTTATTTGTTCTTCTGTGATTCCAGCGGATGAACGTTATTTCTTAACCCTTTACTATCGGTATCCATCAGTTGTTTCTTATTGTTTCCGCTATTGCAGTTTTTGATCTGGTGTTTTGAATGGCTAGTATTTCCCTCTCGAGTTCGGTACACAGCCCAGTTGTGTACTCTCAGTTTTTTCTCACTGATAACATACTGACAGAGATGGGCAAATGCTACTCTGAGTACTGAGTACCAAATATTTTACTCAAATCCTGACCTTTTTTGAGTAGCAAAGAATTTAATTACTAATTTAATTGATGTCCAACGATTAGCTGAAGTAGCGACTGAATTCCCAATAGTGATTCAATTTGCCCATCTCTGCTTACTGAGTAGCGCAGAAACTCCCGGTTTCTATTCCCACTGTCATACGTAATTTTTCCTAGTCCTCTCAATTATGGCTATTATATTTTATATCAAGATTTTTTTTCTCGCTCTTTATGTTTAATACTGAAAAATAATTAGAGTTCAAATCCCGGTGCCCGGTGAGACTTTTTAACTCGCCATAATTCCTCCGTCATCCAATCTAACGTCTCTCTGCGACTATGGTGCCCTAAAACTTGTGTTACGTTAAGCAGAAAAGAAATAATCTTGCAAGATTAAGAATTAACCATAATTGAACAAATCGCGGCTTGACATTAGTTAAAGTTGAGAAAAATGATAAATGCTCGACATGTAACTCCATCGAGGACCCATTGCACATTATTTTAAAATGCAAGAGATATGATAAATACCAGAAGAAATACCCCCTCATCCAAAACAATTGCGCTTTCCTCCAAGGACTGGCTGATCTAGATAGGGATACCATTAAGGCATTGTACAAATTTATTGAAAATCCAAAATAGATTTTTAAAATAAATAAATAAATAATAATAATGTACATCTATATCTCTATTATATTTTAAAATAACAATAGGGGCTGTATACGACCTCAGTAGGAGTCTAGGGCCGGCTAAAAAAATAATCCTCTGTCCTCTCCCTCGACCCGGAAAACACCAAAGGCAAAGAAGGGAAGAACAAACAAACAAAAAGAAATGTTTCTAATAATTATTTTATTTATTTATTCATCCCTACTATGCCGTTCAGCTACACGGACTATTAAACATATTAAGTATCAAACATAGTTTCTGATAATTATTCGAAAAATTAGCTATGCGCATATAAATATATCACGCATACCAGGAAACCAACCAAATAAATAAAAAATATATATATATTCTCCCTTATTCTATGCTCAGGCTCGTTAATAAATTGTTATTATAATTAGTTAAATTGTATTAATACGATTAATTAAATAACTCCATAAAGAAAAAAAAAAGTTTTCGTCTAATTTAAGCAACAATTTTAATTTTTTTATTTATTTTATTTTTTCCATTGAAATTCTCTCAAGGGGAACGATATTCCTTACTGTGGGCCGCCACTGATTATGACATTTTTTAATGTCACTTTCTGGATTTGATGGATCAAAGCGCGTGTAAGTTATGTTAGATATGGAATTGTTTTATTTTTTTATAGCAAATATAAGTTTATGAAGGAATTTAAGAAAGGGACAAGATATTTTAATGTTTCTTTATTCTTATTGTAAGAAGCTTTTCCTTGTTTTCGAGATTGAATTAAAACTTGGGTAGTTAAAATGTCGCTCTAATTTAACTACTGTTTTAAATCATGGCTGTTATTTGTTGGACTTTATTATCAACTCTCTACTTCCTTTATTATCTGACTTTTGTGTAGTCAAGTTGTTTTTGTTTTTATTAGCCGATTTACGGTGAATTATCATCGGATAACTTGTTAATTTACTCCAATTTATAGTGTTTCTTCCTTATTTATTTGTATTTGAATGAATCAGTTGGTGGATGTTTGCCAAGCTATTCTAATATTTAATCGTTTATTTTGGGAGATAACCTTCACCATCACCTCCCATTATTTTCTTCGGCTTAAAATAGGCTAAAGCGGGTGGGATTAAAATGTGCTTAGTTGTCTTCATTAAATGTAATTAATAATTTCTAAAATACAGTATATTCTCGCTAATCCAAACTAATTAAAACCAATCAGTCGAAAAAATTAACTTCGTTAATAGTGAATATTCGAAGGTTGACAGTTGTAAATAATTGAGGAAGGAGACGGTCTGGAGCGGCGGTCATAGAAAGACTTAAATAGTGAAACAAATATTTTATTGTATTGTTATAAAAGTTTTGTAACATAACTTTAATTTAAACCAATTCTAATGAATTCTGTTGATGATGTAACGTGAACATTACTGTATATATTGTTAGAATATTTACTAAGTTAGTCTTTGGCAAGTCATCTATTTTTTTTATTATGTTTATTATTGTTATTCTGAGGGGACTGTGTCCCAGAATAGAGTTTCTTTCTCTAAACAAAAAAAAAAAAAAAAATAAATAAATAAATAAATAACACCATTAGAAACAGTTTGAGATGAATCTATCAAACAAAAAGTTACTTTTTCTCCACTTTCCAAAAATGACAGATGTCCGTCTATGATATGAAGCCACTCATAAGATTCGTGGTGATGAGTGAACTCCTTCGTTAATCCATTTCAAATTTCTAAATTTTACAGTTTTTTCTTCCTTTTGGGCCTTATTCCATGGATGGACGCAACTATTTTTTTTTAAATTATATTTTCGAATAAGGATAACTACTTTATGGGTGATAAATATTCAGGACGCAGTCATTATAAAATTTTTATTGCTGCCGACGTTTCAACCCAACCATGTGGGTCATCATTAGGGCGTGTTTCGAGCACTGAAGGTATTGAAGTACCGTAATACCCAGTACTTGAATACCTTCATTGCTCGAAACACGCCCTGATGATGACCCACATGTTTAGGATGAAACTTCGGCACCAATAAAAACTTAATAATGACTGCATCCTGAATATTTATCACCCATGATATGTAGAACAGTCGATAAAATTCCTTCAATGATATTTACTTTATAGTTAGAAGTGGAGTTCTACCACTGGGTAGTATCTTTTCAAGCCTGTTCATGCCATTAATTCTGATTTGTGCATATTTACTGGTTGTATTTTTATACAGTAATAAATTTCATTAAATAAACAAAACAAAAATTTATTAATGATTTTTGCACGAAGAATAATTGAAAAAATAAATAAAAGGTTTTTAAACATATATCAATATATATCGATAAAGAAATTGAGAAATAAATCTGTACCTCACTAAATAAATAAAACGTCTGTTTTCAAATGATGAGGCATTGTTTAGTGTAAAAAATATGTATTTTTTAAACGTTTCTTTCTGTATTTTTTTTTTTTTTTTTTTTTTTTTTTTTTTTTTTTTTTTTTTTTTTTTTTTTTTTTTTTTTTTTTTTTAGCAGATAGTAAATAGTTGCTGCTACTTAAAATAATAAGTTTAATAAATCATTACTGGCCCGTTGGCCTGTATGAATAATTCGTATAGTATAATGATCAGCAAATGTATTATCAGACAGATAAAATATTAAAATTTCATTTTCTGAGTCGAATCAAATTAGTTCATTCATAATAATTAACAAAAATATACGTACATTGCAATAGGCTGTATGTAAGGAATTTAATAATCTTCAAAATAATCATGGGTGCAATCAACAAACAAATGTACACTTTTTGAGTTATTCGGAATAATGCTTTTCTTGATAACTTTTTTCTTGAAATTTCAGGAGGTTGTGACTATAATTCATCACATCTTCGTGAAATCCCCTTTATTTAGATACCCCATTCGTCAAAATCCTGAGAGCTGGAAAAGGGGAATCTATACTGCGAAAAGCTAGAGTATTATGTATAAAGAAATATGTTTCTACTCATGTTTAGTTCGAACTTATAAGCAATTATTTTTCCATATTATTACTTGTTAAATGAATAAAAGAACTTATTAAATAATAGATTGCTTATCAGGAACCAATCTCTGTCTTTATTGCCACCATGTCAAAGACAGTATTTTACTATCCTTTATCTATTATTAATGACGCAACTCTTCTCAAACCTACCTATATTATTGACTACTTCCAACTGTTCTGTTTAGATCACTGATTACAGTAGTATATTGCTCTCCGATATCTAGAAGTTTGTGAAAGAATTTCCTCCCATTTCCGAAAATTTTTTCCCATTTCCTCCTAATTGTTTGATCCTTGGCGGATTTACAAGCTGAACTGAAGTCCCCCCCCCTCCTATTAAATAGATTTTTTTTTCATTGTTTCATATTTGCTAAGATTCTTTCTATATTTAACCTAAATACTTAAACAATCACAATATGTTGTATTTTATAAATTATAATGTATATACAGCTACTAAACATACATGTTTACAATTTTTTTTTTCTGTTGGCATTACATACATGTTTATTTCTTGCCGCTTTAACAAGCCTGCTCCATCTCTGCCTGTCTTAGACTATCTGCTTTTTGGTCTTCCACCTGGTCTTTTGCCTTCTATTTAGGCAACTCAGTATTCATTGTTACATACAGCCTTCCACATGGATTGCTACGAGATACGATACATGCTTCGCCCACCGTTACCTTCGTGCCTTCATATCACAGGATATTGAATGACCAGTTTCTGTGAGCAGTTCTTTATTGGTCTTTCTTATCCACGTGTTGGTACTCCGATCCCAGATCGCTCCGGTTATCGTATGGATGACTTTTCTCTCAAATCTTTCAACACTTTTTTCAAGGGTGTTGGTTAGTGTCTAGGTCTCACAGCCATAGAACTGGCTTTATCATAGTATCATATTATTTTATCACACCCTTAATTTGAGATTTCTTGAGATTTTTCGGGATTTCAATGCCTTTTAAGGGAGAATGAAGCTCTGCTCGCACTAGTTCCACGCTTGTCTATTTCTGCCCGTCGGTCATTCATTGAGGTTATTGTGGAGCCGAGGTATTTGAATTTTTCTACTCTCGGGAATAAATTTCCTTCTACGCAGATTCTGATATTGGGATGAATTCTCTGCTTATTATTATATATTTTTTTCGATTTTCCCGTGTTGTTGCTCTTATTACTTTTTCCATGGCTAAGTTGAAGAACATTGGTGATATAGTCCATCTCCCTGCCTAAAGCCATTTGAACTTCGAAGGCTTTAGAACTCGATATTTAGGCCATTTGTACACGCCTTTGTCAATATCACCCACTTACTGGAAACTGCCAGTTCTGTCATGATTTTTCATAGACAGTTCCTGTCCAGGAAATCATAGGCTGCTTTGAAATCGATAAATAGGGCGTGGACGTCCTTAGCTACTTCTCATCGTTTTTCGAGTACTTATTTTAAGATGAAGATCTGGTCTAGCGCGCTGCTTTCTTTTCTGTATCCAGCTTGGTGGTCGTCTATTATATTAGTTGTAAATAAATATATTAAATATAGGTACATATTTTATGAAGAAATAACTTATTATATGAATTAAATCCTGGATCCGCTACAGATCCCTTGGGCTGGTGTAGTGGTGTGATCGATCCTACCGTATGAATATTTACGTTTTATTACAATTTTACAAAATGAGAACGTTTTGTTAAACTTGGTTATTAAATCTGTAGTGCAAAATCAGTCAGAAAATTGTTGATTTTACTATGAACTATTTTAAAGATAACATAATAAAATAAAAATCAAAAAAGTGATAATAAATGTCTTGAAAACCGCCTGTCTTTGCTCTTAAGATTTTCTTTCCTGAATTGAAGCTTAAGGAAAAACTGGGAAGAATTGCTGAATGGCAGTAGTGGACTGTTTAATCGAGGTTAAAAAGGTTAATAGAGTTTAAAGACCAAACAAGAGTTAGTTTTAAGAGGGAATAAACATTGCAAACAATTATTTCCTATTTCTTAATGCGTAAAATATTCTGTTTGTTCGGAAATTTAATCTATGTTTTGAATTCCATAATCGAAAAAAAAAAAAACACTTATTAATTTTTCAGAAATACATATATTTGAAGATAAAGAAATTAAATATATATTAATTTTATATATTGGTGGTTTTATCGGTAAAGGAAGCAGATTATTTTACGAATTGCAAAAGTCATTTGTAAACATTAGAGATAATTGAACCCCCTTGTAACACACTGCACTCTTATTTTGTTATCTATCATGCGTTTGACACCTAAGATAATTCCTTATATAAATGATTCTTTTTGAGTGTTTTACTGCAAATATATAAATATAAAACTCATCTTTCAGTTCGAAATATTTTTGTAGCTTTAATTTATAAAAATTAAATTAAATAATACTTACGTGCTTGCATTTCTAATTTTATTCAGGTTCTAATTTAGTTATTTGATGAGCGACGATCATTCTGTAATATTTAAAAATAACATTTTAAAAATTCTGAACTAAGCTTTCTAAGAAAAAAAAACTCACGCGATAAATGTTTTAGTGATCTTGTGTTTGAGTAATTAGCTAATTTTCATATTTTTAAATAGGTTTTAAAAGTTTACTATGTAATAATAGGAACTTTTGAGGGCCGGATTAAGGGTGCTTGCGGGCCGTGCTTTGAAGATTAGTGTTCTATAACTTTGAGCTATAAATATTAGTTTGTGAGTCACGAAATTACTTAATAAAAGAATGAACTTGGTATCCTTGACCTCCAGGGCAGAGATGTGATGTGATATAAAAATATTTATTGATTAATAGAATCCTATTTTTTATAAGTTAACATTTAGGTTCTTCCTTTATAATAATAACCGTTATAGTTTTATTTCGGTAATTATTTTTAATTTGTTAGGTATAATAGGTTGATAGTCCTTCATTGAATATAGCAGACGACCTGTTCGTGCAAGTCAGTGCATGCAAGAACGTGTTCTGTTTCTGAGGTCACGTTTATATTCTTTTGTCTGTTTCTCCTCGGATTAGAACTCTACTTTAGGCAGGATACAGTTTTTGACTGCGACATTTTTCTTAACAGTTTAAAAAAAAATGGTTCACAAAATCTTGACTTGACTGATTATGGTTGATTAATTATTTAAATAAAAACAAACAAAAAATGACAAGTTATTTAAAACAATGTATACAATTTTTTTTTATTCATTGATATTTAAAACTGTATTATAAAAAAAATACAACTAGTAAATGTTCACTCAAAAATATAATAACATGTGTTCGCTTGTTGAGTAACTACCCACTGATAGTACTCAAATAATAAATTTACACAAGAAGATCACGAGGCCACATTCTTTTCAGACGCCTCGGAGAGTTATGAGGGATCGAGGAGGAAGCAACGAGAGGGTTCGGATAATTCATACAAATAACTAATATATTATGTTTATGGAAGAATTATAATAATAAATGATATATCAATGTGTGGAATGTTCGGTAGTTCGTTAATGAACGGATCCTTCATCCAGGTTCTTTTCAGTTTTAAGTGCTATAACTAGTTGTGGAATGTGGGCGGGGTGGCGGAGCGGGCTAACGCGTGTGCACAGCACCACTGCTGTCCGGCAATCTGATATATGAAGTAATCAGATCAGGGATAAAAATAATCCCGAGTTCGCGCCCTGGTGCAATAATTTTTTTTTTTAACTCTTGCATAAATCCCTGACCCAGGAAAACTCCTTATAGCCTAAAAGGCGAGAAAGAGAAGGACGGGGAGGGGCGAGAGGGGATCGTAGAATCTATTGCGAGTTCCAAATTGTTCATATACTGTTTTAAGATGTGATATATATCAAATCAGGTACAACGATCACGTTGTGAAGGTTTCTGCGCATAGTCTGTGTTTATTGTGAGTGTCCTCTAAAAAACAACGAAATTGTGACACGTTGGTTTTCGGCGTGATCTATGTGTGTGGGCCGCTTTCTATCTGTTTGGAAGGTAAATTATAGATAATGGGTCGTGCCAGATTGCGTAGTTTGCATGTTCGTCGAAACCAGAGGGTTAACGGTAAGGATGGGCTAAACTGTACTGAAAATGTTAAATGTCGAATAAGTTAATGTGAACTAAAAATGTGTAATAACAAGCTATTTTTTATAGCGTTCATCTGTCGTGAACCATTTCATATTTATTTTATTTCATTTTTTTGGCATTGAAATTTTCAATACCGCCAATTATACAATCATGTAGTTGTATTCCTATTCTTTACTCTATCTATTTAAATATATTTATTTATTGAATTATAATTATATTGCGTTACATTGATGAATTCCGCAGAATTATTGAATTTTTATAAATTTATATGTAAAAAAGTTTTTAGGGTATGTTGTATTTTATTTGAGTATTAGGAGCGTAGTAGGTTACAGGAGTTCTCCTATGAGCTCTGTAATTAGCACTAATTACATAGCTGTTCATTTAATTACATATGCGTTGAGCTCATGTTACCTAATAGTCTCCTAATACAAAATAAAGATTTTAGGCTATATATTTGTACGGAAAATGATATTTATTCATCTGGAGGTGGTAGTTTGATTTTACATAGGTGACAGCAGTTATTTTTCGATGTAGACATTTTCTCTTGACCACAATATATTATATATCATATTACTGTGATAAAATTATAATTATTATAAAATAGAAAAGGAAGCATGATATAACGAACATTGAAAATATTAGAAATAAAATGCTTAAATTATTGTTAGGCTTTTATGAAGCTGGACTAGTTGAATATACAAATTGGGAATAAAGCGCGGTGTATAATATAGATTTTTAAAGAAACAAAAAAAATGTCCGAACTGTGGTTTGGTTCAGTTTATTTTATGTTGATAATAAAAAATAATACAATCTGAACTACGAAATACATGTAAATTTGAGCTAATTTTAAAATTATGCTAAGTAGTACAATTAAATGAACAGTTATATAATTTGTAAAATGGGGGTTGGTCCGCCATTAGGTGGACAGGAGTTACCCTTCTAGTTAACATTATTATAAGGAGTTAAAAAATTTAAAATTTCCTTCTTTGATCCTTATAAGCAGGGCATTCCATAATTATATGTTGGATGTGTTTCTTTTTGGCTACATTTATCATACCATTTATGATATGAAAATTGGTCGACTACATGCGGAATGAAAACTATAACGTTATGCTTGTCGCGGTTTGGGTGAATTATGTTGGTTGGTATACACTTGTTCTAAATAACAAACGGGTCGGAGGCAGATGGCGCGATATGGCTCACACATGTTACTGCCTCCTGCCTTCAACCCCTTATCTCCTTTTGTCTCAGTCACGAGTCTATTCCAGCCTCCTTTAAACCCGGGCTTTGAGTCATACCCTGCGCGTCACAACTTTCTCCGACCGCATTCTGTAAACTATTAATATACTCGGCAGTCTATATTCCGGCTTATGTGGTTCCGTTCGAAGTGAATTTATTTTGGAGATATTGTAAAGTTTTAATTAATATGCTGGAAAAAATGTTTGCTGAATATTTTAAAGGACAGTATTGCCATCGTGAAAATTTTCGAATCTGAGTTTTCAACGGAAATTCATGTTTTGAGGTCTCCTGAGTCCAAATAACCAAGTCCGTCAAAATTGCGTGTGCGTGTCTGTGTAGTTGAACAGAGAATAGTCGTAATGAATTAACCAAAGGGATACGAGAGCGCACCCGAGTTCGCCTGAATTTTAGAATAGGCTTACATAGTAACATGAGCTTAATATAATAAGGACTCCGAGTCTTCAAAAGTTTGGGGCTGTTAAAAGCGACAGTAGTGATCGTTCTTTCTTATTCGAGATACCCAGGGAGCGTGTGGTTTACTATCCGGATGTGATCACATTTCATTCTCTCTTCATCAGAAATTTTCCTGAAGGATGGGTGGCAATCTTTTGCTTTTATCTTCCACACAGTTATTTTGTTGGGTAGGAGATTATCAGTCCTGTACTCAACCCCTATCACGGATGGCTAGGAGCTATGTATGGTATAAGACACAGGAGGTCGGTCACCTCCCTATGAATCTCAGGGTGGGGACGTTACCGTCTCTATGTGAGAATCGAACCTGCGCTGCGCCGTAGTGGTCTAAGTAGTCGAGTAGGGTCTGCACTTGTTAATTTAAATTTATTATTAATCTTTTTTTTTGGTGGGTGTTTATTAATTCCGGGAACGGGATTTGAACACTTGATATAAATTCTTTGCAGGTGCCTTAACTTGCTTGACCACCGCGACCCCTTTTGTTGTATTAGTTTATTATTTTCTCGCCTAGCATTTTAACATTATTAAAACTGATATCATGATTTTTTTTTTCTATTATGTGGTTCCTTATTATCCTTATTTTTTTTTTTTTATATTTGATTAAGTAAGAAAGTCTTTAAAACAACTAAATGAATCTCCACTGAACTCACACAATTTATTTTGATTTTTTTCATTTCTCTTCAAAAGTTATTTTCCAAAACTCAACATTTTATCTAGCATTAATATAACCTACATTAAGCCATGGGAGGTTTTTGTTCATGTACTAAGTAGACTATTTTATTAAGGCTGTATGCTACTTTCGTTGCAGCCCTATAATGATTCTGAGCAAACTGTTAAACATAAGGAGGATGTAGGAATTGTTGGAACAAGCTCCTTCATATTTAATGTCAGCTCGGTAATTATTCTATTTATCCTCCTCCGATCCTCTGAGTCAGTGCTATTATATACTATTAACACGCTTGTTTTATATTGTACAACCATTTAGTGAATCAGTTTTGTTTTTGAACTATAAAAAGCAAAAACAAAAAAGTAAAATTATACTAAAAATAATAATTTTATCAAAGGATGCGTTTTTCGATAATATAACAACAATAAGAAGACACTAAAATTGGTTGCTTTTACTTCATGTTGTATTCCAGTATTTAGTATGAATGCACCAGTTATGGACAGAGGGGCTAGTGACGGACAGGTTGGACTTTAAATGTAAATAATAAGATTCCTTGTTGATTCAAAGGTTTTAAATGAAGGATTATACCTGCATAACATATTTTTTTTTTTCAATTTTAAATACAAAAGGAGGCCCTAGAGATTCTAAATGTCCAACGTAGAAGTTTATAACTTTAATAATTATGGCGGCATAAGCTAAAAAAGACAACAATTTCCTTAGCTGTGTCCATCATTGTAGAGCTTACCCTATTTTTTAAAGATCAATTAAATGTAAACGGATAAATCTTAATGTTATAAATTAGTTTGAAAATTTCCTGATTAATCTGTTCTTGAGCCTAAAAAAAGGATATGTAAATCTTCTCGTACTTTTTAAAATACAGTTCTTGATCTTTAAAAGGGTTGATTAGTCGATGTTTGTTCATGTTATTATTAATACTATTAATTTTTATCATTGTGGGGAATTAAGTCATGCTTACTCACGAAGTTCTGTAATTTCTAAATAATTTTACTTATTGATGAATAATTATTGTATTATATTAAAGAGCTCGGTTATAGGCTGAAATTTATTGATTGATAATATTTATATATTGCGTCTATGAAGGCTAGAAAATACATTACATAAAAGGTGTGCTGATTGGTTGTTACATATCCTGTTAAACTATTATCTTTGAAAATTACATATATATATTTTTTTTTTGCAGTTTCTTAAATCCTAATAATGTATAATATAATATACAATACATAGTTTATATCAAATTAAATTAATAAACTTAAATTTTTACTCGATAATTCATTAACATTACTGAGATTGGATGTATTTTAATTGTAATTTCGTTGCCACTACGTTAAACTAACGTAAACAAATCTTGAATTTTTTTTTTTTTTTGTACTAACCAGAAGAAAAATAAAAACTTCACGTTTTACTAGCCATCTTCCGCTCGTGGATATATATATATATATATATATATATTTTTAGGTCTCTTCCTAGATGCTGATAAGATTTTTTTTTAAACATACTTCTCATAAATTGAAAATAAAATTAACTAAGCAGAATAGGACTCAATAGAATTCTTGGGCCAAGAAATGAAAAAAAAACGAATTATTTGCAGTAATGCAATTTTTAAACATTATTTACTTAAATATGGTGAGTGATATTTCCTAACCAGTGTATTTATGTTTACCATTCTAAATATCCGTGTAATCAAAATAAAATAATAATATTAGATATATATATATATATATATATATAATATATAATATATATATATATATATATATATATATATATATATATAGTAGAAGGAAACATCACTTTCTATTATGATCCACCTTATCGCCTTGAAGGCTAAAACCTTGAGAGAAACTGTTTTAAACTTTAATCTCTCCCATCCTAGGAATATAAATTTCTAAGATTTCCCTGATAAATTCCTACATATAAAAAAGAGTGATATGCTAAGGATTTATAATTGGAACACTTTGTGGGTAAGGATTTCTAATTGGAAAGCGACAACCCAGAATAAGCGATTTTAACTATTGGTCAATGCTTGAAGGAGCCACGTAAGAATTAATTACCATTTATCACGTCTCGATTTGTCGAAACAATTATGAAACAATCTGTGTTCTGAAACATACCAATTTTTCAAGTTTTTTTTTATTAATATATTTATATTAAGTTTATAACTCTATTAGATAAAATACAACTAAATTGGTAATATGTACATGTACAACATGAAAAGACATTACCAATATTATTGAAGGATACTGTAGGACAGGAAGTCATAGGTTTACGTCGAAGGGTAAAAATAATTTGATGGGATTTGTTGAAGTTTATTTTAATCCTTCGATTTCGACACCATTTTTCAAGGTGTTTGTCATTGGAGGGTTTAGGAAGCAATAAATAGATCATTGTGCTTATGATACACTCATGCATCATAAGCATGAGTGAAAATTATGGTGTTGTGAGTTGGAATGCCAGTTGTATAAACTGTAGAGGATGGAACGAGAATATTAACGTGAGGAACATCAGTGGAATGAGAAGAGATCGATGAATATGTTCCGTTGTAGTTACTTTAAATGGTCTGTCTGAGAGGTAAGAACGGATAATAAGAAATTATGTAGGAGATAGGAATTTGTGGATTTCGTTCAGCAGTTCTTGGTGCCAAACTCGATGAAATGCCTGTTCTTCGTCAAGAAAGACTCCCGTGTAGCATAACTCGCCCTCTACTCTTCTACAACACGATGAGATTTCTGAACATTGGAACTTTAGAATGGAATGTTCGAAATCCAAATTGGTGAAAAGTTGTAGAAGTTTAATTATCGATATTAGAGTATGTCAATTCTACGTAGAATTCTCTTTTTAACACCTTATTCCTCAAAATCTATTGCTCCTGAGCACAGGCGGATTTACGGGGGGGGGGGCTTTCGGGCTGAAGCCCTCCCCAAAATGGTAAAATGTAATCATGGTTTATGGTAAAAAATGTAAAAAAATTATGTCTTAAAATATTATTGCTCGTTTAATTACATTTAATAGGACTTAAAGAATCACTTAAACACCATTTCATATAGGTAGTTAGTATCTTTCTGTTTTTCTAAAGTAATTATCGTTTTATATATGAAAAAAAAGCTTCCGGGCTGAAGCCCCCCTCCAAAATTAAATCCTGGATCCGCTAGTGCTCCTGAGAGCCGAAAAAGAGATCTATAGTGCCGGAGCAACCGTCCAGGGGCTCTGACCTGAAGGGTCGCACCTTGTCACCGCTTGTTATATATATATATATATATATATATATATATATATATATATATATGTAGTTTAAATTATTTTAATAGTTATGAAATGATAAAAGACTTTCTTGTACGGATTTTAAGATCGCCTGTCTGAAGTTGCCCGGGACGGTTCTGTCGCCTGACTAATTCAGATGGGACGTAATGATCAACGAAATGTCTCGTAGTGAGATGAAGATGACCCCCTGCGGTAATACGCCGCAATCATCATTATCTGATGATGAGTGTCGAATTGGTATTGGTCCGGGGGCTTTGACCACGGCTTAAATGTTCTCTTGTTCTATTCTTAGGATTTGAAATCATTTTATCTTCTTATTATTAATCATGAACCAAGTCGCCAGAACTAATCATTATTAAATTATTGTTATTAAAATGAAGTACGTCGAAGTAGTTGTTGATTATTTAAATAAAATTGCAAGAACTAACTTTGAATGTTTTATGGTGGAATACATGTTAATATTTTCCTTAATGATGATCGCTCTTTTAATATTACTAATATTAAAGTATAGGACTATTGTTAATATTAATCTCGCTAGCAACGAGTTATCTTGTAGGTAGGTCGAAGTTAACTTGAAGGCGCCAGCTACGGGTTATGAGTTAATTCGAAGAACGTTTTTGTTTTACCTGCGCCACATACGATCGAACTCGTAGTGTTTTCATCTTTAAAGGTATCTGGCTGGTTTTAGGGATGGGCGTGGTGGAACCGTTTTTGAAAATGGCGCTCGGAAGAGAACATATTTAATATGAAGGATGCTTAATTATAAAGTTTTTGTAACTCACTTATGTACATATTACAGATGGTCTCTGGTTTAAATAAATTGGCAAAAAAAATCTAGTTTCCTCTTTATAAAGAATATTATCTATTCATTAATCTATATGATTGTTTTTATGATACTTTTGCAATATCTAGCTGTTATTATTGAATCGCAAATAACGGCCAAGTGACCAGGGAAAACGTCTGAGATGGAGATAGAGTCTTAAGTACTGTTCATTGTTGATAAATTAAAATTGATCTTGAACGATCTTAGCAGTTTCGTTAGTATTAGTATTTTGAGTTAATTTCTTACATATATATCACTATTTTTATCCTGAATTTATTTCAGATCTATTTCTTGAGTAGTTAATTTCGATCGAATGGATTTGGACCAATTTGCATTTGGGAATTATTTTGTATGAAAAACAGAGCAATATTAGCACTGTACCTAAATGCGATAGAAATTCAAGGGAGGAGTTGGTCGAATTTTCATACTTGCAATATAATCGTATTATTAATTATTTTTGGCAATTGTTATGGCGTTATAAAGCCTCTTTTTGTTCGGATTTTAAGTAAGTCTGTGGCCTATAGTTTTGTTATCTGAGAAATTAGTGATTATTTCATGGCGTTTTATTAAGATATTTCGAAATATTAGGTTCCCTATAAAGGAATTAAATTATTAATTAGATATTTATTGATTGTTCATGTTTTTTTAATTTTATTTATTTATTTATTAAGTTACAATTTAAGATGCTATTTACAACACAAAGTTTAGATGCACCGTATTTTAAAAAAAAAGTTCTGTATTTAAAATACAGAATTTAATTTAAAATATCGGTATTTAAAAATTATGTTTATTATAACAAGTCCCAAATCATGTAAAAATGGTAAATAAAACCTTTTTGCTTTTTTTTTATTTTTGCAAGAAACACTGGTACTTAAAATTGACATGACATTAAATCACATTCTTTTTACATAGAACTTGTAGTTCAAGTTTTTCTCTTATAAATCCGAACTTAATTTATATTATTGAGCGGGAAATTTTTTTTTTTTTAAAGTGGGTGTCTTTAGTATAGTTGGATGATAATCAATAAAAATCGCGAATATTTAATGATTTTTTTTTAATGAGAGAACTTAGTTTAGCTTCTCAAAAGCACTCTTTAAATGGTTTTAACAATGACAAATTCTATTTTTATTATATATATATTATTTTTTTTTGGCATTAAGATTTTAATTTTTTCTAGTTTACAGAGAAGCAATTGTTGATTACTTAAATTAAATATTTCTTTAGTTATCGCTTCCTACTAAAAAAAAAAAAAACATTTCTTACTTTAAAAAAAAAAGGACAAAACTTGGATTTGCTACTTTTTAGCTAAAAATTGGCCCTTTGCTACACAAAAACTTTTTGTCCATCTCCAGGTCTGCTACCACTCATGTAAAATTTTCCTCTACTTTCGGGACACCCTGTATATTATTTATAAAAAGAAAATCAGACGGGGTCCACCATGAACGCCAGAGAAATCAAACCCCAGGAGACCAGGCGACCTTCGGGGGACCCTTAGGGTGATTTTCAGTGCATTATTTCGTAATGAACGACCTTGGTGTCCACCATTCATTCATGCATTCTAGATTACTCCTTGGCAGCTTACCCAATCCCGTATCCCTGGCCTACAATTTATGGTTAGTTTGTTCCAGTCAAGGAATAAAAAACGGGATATATTACAAAAATTAACGAATTGAAAAGGATTGTGGGACAGGATCTGCGTCGCAGAGTGAAAGTAATATGTTTACATTTTGCTTCATTGATTTTAATGCGCCAGTCGTTGCACCACTGCTCAATCAAGGAGAGGTGAGATTGTAGGTTTTGAGATGCTATTTGAGGATCTGAGTGGGAGGATAGAATGGCAGTATCATCGGCAAATGTAGCTAGGAAGGTATCGGGATTTGGAGGGATATCGGCAGTGAAAAGGATGTAGAGAACTGGACCCAAAACACTGCCTTGTGGAACACCAGCCTCAACTGGATAGTAAGTGGAGAATTCGGTGCCGCAACGGACTTGGAAGGAACGATTTGAGAGATAGGATTTGAGGACTAGGTATAAGGATTGGGGTAAATGGGTTTTGAGCTTGAAAAGCAAGCCATCGTGCCACACCCGGTCGAAAGCTTGCGCTACGTCCAGAAAGGCACCAGTGCAATATTGCTTGTTTTCAAGTGCAGAGGATATATGGTCCACAACACGAAGGCCTTGTTGGACAGTGGAATGTCTTGAGCGGAATCCAAATTGATGAGAAGGGTTGTTGTGGGATTCGAGTATGGGTAGGATGCGTTTGAGGAGGATTTTTTCAAAGATTTTTGAGAGGATAGGGAGTAAACTTATCGGTCTGTAGGATGATGTGTTATTAACGGGTTTGCCTGGTTTTGGAAACAGCACGATTATGGAGTGTTTCCACATCAAGGGAAAGTTGGTAGTACGAAGGATGCAATTATATAGATAGGTCAGGAATATAATTGATTTTTTGGGAAGTTGTCTAAGGATTTGTGAAGTGAGGAGATCATATCCAGGGGATTTTCGGGGTTTTAATTTGTTTATGAGGAATTTGACCTCAGAGGGGTTAACAGGTTTTGGAGGTAGAGAGAGAGGAATTGGTGAAGAGAGGAATTCTTTAACTTCAGCAGTGTGGGTGGGATGGAGTTCGGGATGGGGAGTGAATGTGTAGGATAGATGTTTAGCAAACTCTTCAGCTCTATTCGCATCTGACGAAGCCCAGGAACCATCATCACGGCGGAGGGGGTGGGAAATGGATTGGACTTTAAGGATTTTTTTAGTTACAGTCCAGAGGGAGTTATCACTAGATGTTAATGAGGAAAGGTAGGAATTGTAGGATTGGGTTCTAAAGATATCCAGTTTCTTTTTTACCTGTTTGGAATAATAGTTATACGATTTCCGGTCATCAGGATGCCTGGTTCTTTGCCAGAGGGCCCTAGAGCATCGTTTGCTATGGATAAGGTCCAATAGGTCTTGGGGTAGAGGATTTATACTGAGGTGTTTTTTGGGACGATCAGGTGAGGATGCAGTCCAAACTGCTTGCTGGATCAGCTTAGTAAAGGAGTCCACTGCATCGTCAAGGTCTTCAGGTGTTTTTAAGGAAACTCTGAGGTCTATATTATCATCCAATATTTGACGGAAAAGGTTCCAGTTAACTGGTCCCCTGATAAATGAAGGAGAGGATGATTTAGGAATGGGTGATGTGGAAGCGGTTAGGACTATAGGACTGTGGTCTGAGGAAAGATCATCAAGCCTTGAAATGGAACAGTGTAATGATCCTAGACCTTTGTGTAGGAAAAAGTCTAGAAGGTCGGGATTGCGGTTGGGATCTGTTGGCCAGTATGTGGGAGTATTAGGTGAAAGGATGTTGCTGCGATGGGAATTAAGTGCAGATAGCAGTGTTCGCCCTCGGGAATTTGTGGATCTGGCTCCCCATTGTTGGTGTTTTGCATTTAAATCTGCACCTAGGATGAAATGGTGTCCTAAGGAATTCAGGAAGGAAATTATTTGGGATTCGGAAATGGGTATTTTAGGCGGGGAATATGCCGCAACTAATGTTATTGGGTAAAGGGAAGTTTGGATTATTACAGCAGTGGATTGTAGGAAATTATGGGTTGGTAAGGGAAATAAATGATGGGAGAGAGATCGGTGGATAATTATAGCAGTGCCAGCATGTGCTGTTCCATCAGGATGATCGGTTCTATAAATATTGTAGCCAGGAACGTTGATTTGTCGTTTGTTGGTTAGTCGGGTTTCAGTTATTAGTGCTATGTCGATGTTTTTGTCATGTAATAAGATTGTCAGTTCGTTGATGTGATTTCGAATACCATTCGCATTCCATAGGAGAATGGAAAGGGATTTGGTTGAGGACATTTATGGATTTCTCGGCGGTGGAATGAGGTTGGATATAACATTGGTAAGTAATGAAATAAGAGGGGTGATAAGGGATCTAAATTCAGAGAGGAAAGAAGTTAATAGGCTTGTGAGGTCAGTGGAATTGGAAGGAGGAGGAATGTATGTCTGGGTATTGAACCTAGGTTCAGGGATGGAGGGATGTGGGTCTTGAGGTTGATTTGTGAATTCTCGAGGTTGAGGTTCTTGTGGCAGGGCCTGAGATTGAGTGTTTATAGTGTCTCCTTTGAACATCTGAGCATAGGTCACTCTTCCGTTCACTGTTCTAGAGGGTTGTCTTGGTGGCCTGGATGTCCCTTCTTCTCTAGGAGTTGCGTACATTCTTGTTTTTAATTCTTTGTATGTTTGACAACCCTTGTAGTTGGCAGGGTGCCCTTGGTGGCATAAAGCGCATACTGCAGGTGAAGTTCTAGACTTCCTACATTCTTCTGTTTTGTGTTGCTCACCACACCTCACACATCTAGGAATGTGATGACAATATCTTTTCGTATGGCCATAAGCCTGACAGTTATGGCATTGAACGATATCGCGCTTGGTGTAAGGCTTTTCCACAACAACGCTGGTGTAATAAAGGCGTGTGACCTTGTAGATGTCTTCGACCTGGGCGTTCGGTCAAGGTCAACGAAGAATAGTGGGAGCGGTATTTTACTTTTTATTCCAGGCTGTTCTCTATCCTCCTTGAATATGTTCACTATCTGGCGAACATGGAATCCCATACCCACGAGCTCTTCTTTTATAGCATCAGTTGGCGTAGATGGGTGCAGTCTTCTGATAACGACCCTGAGCGCCCTCTCTTGACGCAGTTGATACGTGTGGTAATCCGCCTTGGTATCAGATAAATATTTTATAATTTTTCTGTAAGTTTCTGGAGTGTCGGGCATTAATTTAGTGTCATTGGTGCGGCTTTGGCATAAATATTTTCCTGAGCCCACTAGGTTATTCAATTGGTGACACATTAACTGAAAGTTTTTAATATTCCTAAGGAATATTGGTGGGGGTTTGGGTTCCCTGGGGGTGGGTGCTGCTTCCATTTCTTCGTTTTGTGTATTAGATAGCACTTGAAATGGGTTCTGAGTAAAAAACGGCGATTCTTCACCAGTCTGAGTTGTCTCATGATTGTTTTGTTGTTGTGAGGTACCAGGTTGGGGATCCACTTCTTCAACAGAGCTCCCTGGTGTGGCTGGTGGAGTATTTCTTTTCGAACGCCTTGTTCTTTTTTTAATAGGAGAACTCATTGTAGTATCGAGGCTCCTGGATCTAGTATTTTTACCCTTGCTCGACATTAGCATATGATAATATCGCATTTCATATTATAAGTGATAGTAAAAATTGTAAAATGAGAAGTGATAACAAAATTTTTTTTTTTTTAAACACGGAAATATATACGCGTGCTTAGAGAGGACTGATCGGCACAGAACCTCCTTGGACGGAGAGCCAGAGCCCACTGGTGGGATTAGCGATGTTATGGCCGGCCGCTATCAGTAACTAACCTGAGGTCTATTTACACTGTTCACTATTGAGCTGTAAATAAGTGATTACTCACCTTATTCTTTTGTTCAGTAACAAACTTAATTGTTAATATAACAGGTAACACTGTTGTTTCACATTAAAGTTGAACACTGCCACTATTAATGAAGAATTTTGTAAGAGATGACCTGAGGTATGTTTAACTTAGGCTAACGCATGCGCAGAACTCGAATATATAAGATTATGCATACCTATCTGTATGTATATTTATAGTTATGTATACTTTTCTAAATGATTCGGCTCTCAAAAGTTACATTTGTGCATACCTAAACGATAATAATGAGTGTGAATTATTCAAAAATGGACTTACAGTAGCCGGTGTTAAACCCAACACTAGAATTTGACTACAGACATACCGTTACGCACGAAACAAAATTTGTTTTATTGATTACGATTTAAACCACTTGAGAGCAATTTTTCGATTTTGGTAATAATTTTTTTCCCCCCTAAAAGAATACAAATATTCATTATCTAAGACAGTAAAGAAGCAAAAAATGTTAAAGAATTTATCAAATCAGACTAAAACTTATCAAAAGTATATTGATTTCTTAAAAATAGTTATGTCCTTTTTATTTTTTAGGTTTCAATTTTTCGAGAGAAAGTTTTGAACTGGTTATATTTATGTTGTATTGTTTTTATTAAATATGGAGTAAACGGATGTATATATATTTTAATTGATAAATTATATTTGTATTTCACTATATTATCTTTTCATATATTTAATAAATAAACATTTTAACCCATGATGTTGATTGGTTATTAATCGTGGTATTTTTTTTTTCAGGTATGTTACTTTTTGCTGTATCTTTGAAAGATTATTACTGGTACCTTGGTGAGTTTTTTTTTTTATGAATTCTTAATAATATTTGAACATTTAATGGATTTAGTTCCTTTATTTTTAATTAAGAGACAACTTAGTTTTATAATAATCGCAGTATCGTTTCATGTCATGGTCGATTCGAGACTTATTCTTCTTTTTTTTTTGTGGGCGTTTTGAGATTTGTGAACAATTTTCGCCAACTGTCTGAAGAATGATTATTATTACCCGCCTTCATTAATAATAGGAAAAGCCCGTTTAACCCCTTAAATTTTTTTATATATTTAATAATATTTTTTATGGGAACACTCTCTCAATCACTCAACTTCAACAAATTGTCCGTTCAGCCCCCTTTTAGGAAAACTTTGTCAATTTAATTAATTACTAAACACTCGTAAATACCCATTTGCTTTCTACTTATATCATAGGATAATTTGATCACAAAATCGATAAAAAAGGCGGTCTACATAAATATTGAGCTGTTTGTCCTTTATAATCTCGTTATTTTGAAAATTAGAGGGTGTAGGTCACGCCAAACGGCTCAATATTTTTGAAGGCCACCTTTTTTCTCGAATACGATCCAAGAATAAAACAAATGGGTATATACGAATTTTTAGTGCCTAATTAAATAGACAAAGTTTGGCCCCCTCCAGATTGAAAACGCTCTAACTCCAAGACTTGTAAATAAAATAGTTGTAGGTTATGGTGAGAACTATTTACTAAGTTTCAGGCGGATGTTAATAATTCGATAAAAAGGGGTCGGTACTACTGACTAAAACCTCTTTGGAATAAATACGTTTGTCGGTTGCTTTGAACATATATTTGACGAATGAGAATCAAGAGTACCAAAATTTATTATCAGTCATCTACGTGAAATTTCTTGTTGCTAGTATTCAATTTCCTTCCAATAAAAAGTAAAAATATATACATTTACTAGTCTTAAAATTTTAATTAATTATGTTATCTCATTGGCATTTAATTTTGTGGAATATCTTTATATATTTTGAAATGTGTAGTTAAATTGTATTAGTTATCAAGGCATTCCTTTTAGTCGCCATCTTAAATTATCTTTTATAGCTTAGATTTAATATTTGTATACGACTTTCATTAAATTAGTAATGATGCTGTATTACTTATTAGTTTGTATATATTAGTTTTTAGTGAACTGGTATTGCGCTGTCTTATTTCTCATTGAATCTGTTTTAGGACGCGTTTTAACTGCCAAGCCAGTTACCATTTAAGTGCTGTTGCTATCACGAAATGGTTAATAAAATATGTAATTGTCGTTTATTATAAAGTGTTATTACTTCTGTAATGTAATTGATTACCCCTTCATATATTTGTTTGAATGTTTATGAGATATAAAATTTCTAATCAAACAATAAAGTCAAAAGTATTTAGTGTTGTTGAGTAATAATAGTGTTGTTTACATTTCATTTCAACGATTTTATAATATATCCTACTGAAATATAATAATAGGATTAGTTCTATTATTATTATTTTTTCATTACTTATTACTGTAATCGTTACATTCTTATAACAATAGGTCACATGTGAGAAGCTTTATAGTCCGTGGTAATGGTCTTTTTTTTTTTATCAAATATTGGCATTTGCTTAAACTTCGTGAATAACTTTATCTTGTCCTGTCCTACAAATTTTTTATTTACAAAATTTATCAGAAAATGGGCCTATAATTTGGGCCGTTTGCCGTATATAGCCTTGTTATTTTGATATGTTGGGGGTGGAGGTCAAGCCAAGTGGTCCATTATTATTGTAGGCCAATTTTTTTCACGATTTTGTCATCAAACTATCCTACGATTCAATTGACAACCATGTGGGTGTTCATGAGTTTTTAGTACCTAATTAAATACACAAACAATAGGCCGATCTCCTGATTGAAAATGCTCCAATTCCGAGAATTTTCGTAAATAAAATAGTTGTAGGTTACCGTAAGATGAATCTATTAACGAAGTGTATGCGGATGTTAATAATTTGATAAAAAAAGAGGTCTACTATTACATTGTGTTTGGTGATTGAGCATTTGCTTTTCCTGCATCGCTTAAATCTCTTCTTACCCATTGATTCTTCTTTGTGTAAAAGAATATTAGTTTATAAATATTCTTTAATTCCTCTTAGGCTACCTTAGAATATAATAGAATAGAAAAATCATCTTTATTCTGCTACTAGATCCCTTTAGAATAACAGTATAGTTCATATAAATTAACAATAAATCTGACCAAAAGCCTATTACAATGAATAATAACAAAATACTAGTAATAAATTAAGTATAATAGCTCTTCGGATATATTAACGAGTTGGGTAATAGGGGTTCAATACTACAATATTGGAGCTTAAACCAATAGCATAATAATCAGTAAATGAAATTAGAAAGGAACGCATAATCAATTTTATAGGCTAAGCATTGTAGTGATGGAATATAAAAATTAAAACAAAAAAAAAAACTTTTGATATATAAAGAAATAAATTGTTTAAAAAAAAATTATATACATATGTTCCCTAAGATGTTTAAGTGATTACACGTTAAGAGTAGAAGAAAAAAAAAATTAAGTGTTCATACTTTATGTATGAAAGAAAATACTGTACAGTTATAATGCTGCTGAACGTTTGCCCATTTGATTTATTTTATTCGTTTAAAACAAAATTTAAAAACGATAGATATTTAGATAGAACTAGAAAGCGGTTCCTTATCAAAATTATGCTTGAGAGAATCATTACATTCATTTTTCTTAGAAAGAAGTTTTTGGCGGAAATTTCACTTCGCAAGATAGAACTCCCGTCGGAGTTGTCTGTTAAATTCTCTGAATAACTTTTCAAATATAATTTAGTTTAGTCAAATTAAAAGACAATGGTAAAATATTTTTTTCCTCGAAGTATGTACTAACAGAATCTGAAATAAAATTGGTGTTTTTCGACAGTATGCTTAATTTATCGGGAAACTCATAACAAATTGCGTAAATAATTATGAACCTAATATTACTTCAAATAAAAGATTTAATATGTAATTATTAAGTTTTTAATTAGTTTATATATAGATTTTCTCATTATGTTATTTTCAATGTTGTTGTTGTATTGGTAAACCAAATTATTTCGTTTACTTAATGCCTCGCTGTAATGCAAAGTCAGTATTTGTTTGCTATTCTTTCAACCACAATGACACATGATAACGTGATATTAAATTCAAGTAATCCTGAGACATTTCTGGAAAAGAAATTTTGCAACCGCCGAAACCATCGCATTCATAATATGGGAAGAAGAGAAGATCCTGATTCATCAGAATCAATGCAAAGACCGAGGCTTGGCTGCTGTATTGATTCTAAAAAGCAAGTCAATTTGGAAAAAAAAACAACACTGGTTTCAGTTTTTTTGACTTTTGAATGATTAATCTAATATGTTTTTGTTCCGGAAGGACGTTACCTATTTTTCTCACCTAAAGAAGATAATAATATATACATAATTGTGGGTTGGTGGTTGACTATAATGAATAATGAAGAGAAGGATAGTTGAAGTGGTCAGTCAAAAATAAAAATGGCGAAAATAAATAATAATATTTATTTTAACATTTGCCGACGTTTCAACCCTAAGTTCAGGCCTTCATCTATATAATATATAGAGAAATAATATAAAGAGATATTATATTATAGATTATAAAATAATTACTTAGCTTCTCCGTTATTTATGGCGTTCTATCCCCACTTCCTCTTCCACACATTAAATACTCTTATCATGTTACAATCTCAAATTTAAAGTTGATCCTCTTGTAATTAAAGTTTGATAACTTCAAAAATTCCTTATTTGAATCAAGTGAAAAATATTGATTGATAAAGAAATTACTAATTGTTATTTAGAGATGTAAATAATTCTCAAAATTGATCGTGAACCAGAAAATCCAATTCCCATAATCCTGATTGTTTTCTGTCTTACCTATGGTTTGATTACTTAGTTAATATAAACCTAAATATTTATGTTTATACTGTTTTCGTTGAATGTTATTATTATTAAATTCACTTACCTATATGTGTAATACATAGTAATACATTCCGGAGTCCAAATAACCAAGTCCCGAAAAATGGTCTGTGTATGTATGTGAACAGTCTAGTCCCAAAACGAACAATTATATAAAAGTGAAATTGGACATTTTAGTTTTTGATATGCCTGAGATGTTTTTTCGTCAAAATCGCCTTACTGGACGTAACACTTTATATTATCAATTTAATACATTTTTACGATTTTCTCAAAAACAACTCTAACGATTTTGATTAAATTCGTTATATCGGTGTATAATTAAGCGGTTTTTAATATAATGAAGATTTTATTTCTATTTATGCACTCTAATAGAGCTTAAATGACTAATTTTCGGAATTTCTTCCTCTATTTTCCTTTCATTTTATTATTTGAAATAATTAACCATTTCGTTTTATAACTTGGTATAAAATAATGGTTAAATATTATGAGCTAAGAAAATTGATTGGTAACTAAAGTAGAAATAAGGGTTGGAAGCTATACGGAAACAGTCGAGAGCATCCGACATTAGCTTATCTTCTCCCATGACAGATACTCAATACACCTCTGTACGTGGCTTTCATATTGTTAATTTAATTTTAATATATATCACTTGTCCGTAATTTTTTAAAAAGGTTTTCATGCGAAATGTTGATTATAAATCTAATAATATTCAATATTGACTAAAATTAAGTTATTTTTTCGACGAGTTTCCTGATAAATGTTACCGATAAAAAGTAGAATTTTTCCAAAAGATCCATTTTACACATAATCATTAGTATTGTTTTATACTATACCAAGATTGGTATGTGATAGTTGTGTGATGGCACCGTTCCAGTTTTTTTTTTTTTTTTGTAGTATCCGGTATTTTAGTTGTTTAATTATTTTTATTTGAAATCTCACACTTAATTCACCATCGAGATGTTTATATTGTATTTATTTAAAACTCCATTGTATGTGTATTTATTATTTGAGTGTAAATCAGAATTTAGAGAATAAAGTTCAACTAAATCTATTAGAAGATGAACAAAGAGAAAAGTGGAATCTTGGATTAGTCACCGGCGTGATCACACGGCAGTGAGGGATCTTAACTGCTGACGTCAGCGTTCCAACTCCTGGAGGTTCAGTTGTGAAGCAAACTTCTCTTCTCCTATTTATCAAGCTGTTCGTTAGGGCCCTCCGAAGTAGGTCGTCCCCGTTATTTAAGCCCTTGTCCTTAGCGCTTCAATTTATAACTTTAAATATAAACTATCCATTTCACTAGATACTAATTACATGTATTAATTTTAAACCAGCATTGTTACTTATAAAATGTTGTTAAAACACAAATTTATGTTTGTTAAGTAAACAAAAAAAAAAAAAAAAACTCGTTTCATGTCGTTCTTTTATAAATTAAATGTTAATTGATAAACTATTTTGCTCCTTTATTTACTGCTTTAGCTTGGGTCAATGATTTTAAAACTATGTTCATTGAAATCGAAAAACTTTATTTATTCGAGAAACGGCCAGAGAGACCGGTATTCCTGGAATGCCTGATAGATAAATGTCCCTTCCAGAAGGTATAGATAATAATAATAAATTGAAACCAAAATTCGAAAATCCTAATTGAAAAGGGTATCGTTTTCGCACAACGGTAGAAGTTAAAAAAACTCTAAATAATCCAAAATAATTACCAAAAAACGTTTATCTTACAAAAAAAAAAAAAAAAAAAAAAAAAACGCTGCAAATTATTCCACAATGGTTTATTATTTCCTAACAATTATACATCTAAAGTAACATTACTTTCTAGTTACAAAGAAAAATAAATAAAAGGTGATTCAAATTATTGGACTAAACTATTTTTTTTTAATCATTAGTAATATGCTAAAAAAAAATAGCATTACTTCAGTTACACATTCAAAATTTAAAAACCAAACAAAGGATATAACATTTGGAGTAGAACAAAAAAAAAAAAAAAAAAAAAAAAAAAAAAAAAAAAAAAAAAAAAAAAAAAAAAAAAAAAAAAAAAAAAAAAAAAAAAAAAAAAAAAAAAAACAGAGACCATATCTTTACTCCTAATTGTCCGATTTTAACGTTTTTTTTTTTTGGTTATTAGGAAATTTCTTAAACTTAAAAAAAAAACTTATACAACATCCCCAAAAAAAGAGTATACTTTTTGAGTTATTCGGAATTAAATTTTACCATCTCTCGTAACTTTCTTTCCAGCTTCTTTTCGTTGAAGTATGTTATATAGATAAATTTAAAGGGCGTAGAGAAAATGACTTTAGCGAAGTTTCATTGAAATCGCTACATTCGTTTAGGCGCTACAGTCTATAGCAACGCAGGTTTTTCGGCTGCCATTTTGAAAGTAAAATGCGAATAATAATGTCGATGAAGGAGGATCATCCTCGGGTGACCTCTGGTTTTATATTTTAAAAAATCGGTCCAGTAATTTCGGAAAAAAATGCGCGGACGGCGGACGGACAAAAATATTTTTATTCGTTTTTCGAATTCTATGCATCCTGAAACGTGAAACCTCAAATTTTGAGAGGGGGTTAAGTTTTTGATTTTTTTGGTCGATCACAATGGTTGATTACTGAAAATAATAAACCGAAAAAAAAAGAACGTTTTGAAGGAAAACCTAAAAATGTCTTCCAGGTGAAAGAGTTACTTGTAAACATGGGATTATCTTTTTTACCGTAACCACTCTAAATTATTAGTATTATTTCTATATCGTGTTAGTTAAATGATTCCGTATTTTTAAAATAATTGTTGTCCTTCATTGAATGATTTTTCACTTACCGCCAGTTAGCTATAGAAAAACTCATTTTAATTAAAAAATGCTTAGAAATCTGATTATTTTGATCTAATTATTATCATTAACTATAATTATTACTTAAAGTGTTTTTAATTCAGTAATATTCTGTTCGTAAAATTGAATATATATTTACTTTCGAAAAAGTGCTGAGACAGTATATTTAAATGCTCATTTAATATTTTTTTTAATTATATAAAAATAATTTTTTTAAATCTATTTCTTTAAAATATTTTCCTGAGTATTGGAGCATTACATTTCATCAGAGCGTGTCGATGTACTTATTTGTATTCTAGAAACTCGCTGACGCCCGACGCGGTAGAGAACCTCTCAGGAATAAATTTGAAATAATCATATTTCCTCTGAGAAGCTGTTCATTAACAGGATCCTTCTCGTTAATGGTGGCAATATTTTTATTTAACTTTTCATATCGATAGTTTCTAGTGGATTTGACATAATAGAGTGTAATCTGTGACCCAGTAGAAAGTTGGTATGATTCGTGTGAAACACATTCCCAGTTCTTAGATAAAGGCCCTTGCATAAGTAAGGCAAACATTATTATCTGTGTGGATTTTTTTTTTTTTTTATAAATCATTTATTTACACTTCTCGGAGATAGTGGAAAGAAAAATGTACTCACTCAGCCACACCTTTGTTTATCTGCAAAACATCTTTACAACTTAACTTTTTTTATTTTATTTTTTTTTATATATATATACTTTATCAATAATGCAACAGCATTTCATATACAATGTTTACCATAAGTAAAGGATAATAGTAGACCTCGAGAGTCACAAAAAAGTTTATATGATTCTGGATTTGATTTTCAACAGAAAAGGAGGAAATCCTAAGTTAAGTATTTTATTTAAGTAAGCCACGTTTTTGTGGAATAGGAAGCGATAACTAAAAAAATATATGATATAGGTAGTTGATAATTGTTTCACAGCAAACTAGAAGAAATTACCTTTAAATTCAATTAAAGTTTGGTGAAACCGATTTAGGAACTTAGAAAGCGGCTAACCTAACCTAAATTTTTCATTAAATGATGGACTATTCGCTCTTAACTGGTGTAAAGATACCTTGCGTTTAAAAAAAAAAAAAAAATTGTTTAGTAGGCTTTTAAGTAGTAGTTAAGTTGAAATTAGTTATTGAATAAGTTGAATTTCACCTCTAATTATAAGAATATGTGATACTCTACTCGCATAGACCCCTTTTCTACAAAAATAACTACGATTAATTATTACAAAGTTTTAGCTTTTTTTTTCTTTGATTTGGTGCTTATTATGATAAGTTAATAACGAAGAAAATACATTTTTTTCTTTGTTAGCAGATAAGTAAAAAAAAAAAAAAAAAAAAAAATAGTTCGTAAATTTATCGCCCACCATGGTCATTCGTCAGTTTTTTCTTTACATAAATTTCTTCTATTATTATTAAGTGACCAACTAAATGATTCTAATCCTAATATTTGAGTTTTTGTGGAAATTCAAACTTTTGAAGTGTTTAATTTTTTTTTTATTTACAAGGTAAATCTCAACTTATTCTCTAACTAACTTATCAACTTAATATTAATATATTATTGATTTAAAAGCTTTTTAAACAACTAAGTTTTTCTAAAAGTGGGATATCTGTAGACTGATTGGAGGTTGATTAAAAAAATCGCGAATAATCCATGATTTTGTTTTAAAAAAAGTAGATTAACTGATTTAGAAGTCCCTTTTGAATAAATAGTTATTGTAAATATAAATTTTGCTTATATATAAAGAAAAAAAAAATCAAGTTTACCATGCAAATAATTGTTAACTACCTAAATTAAATATATTTTTTTAATTATCGTTTCTTATTCAACAAAAACCGTGGTCTACTTGAAAAAAAAGAACGCAAAACCTAAGTTTCTTGCTTTTTAACAGAAATCGGACCGTGGTTTATATATACGAACCTTTTTGTAGGTTTTGAGGTTTACTATCACTCCTTCATTTCCCCTTCACTTACGGGACTCCCTGTTTATGTGTACGTACAGATAGGGGTCTGTATTGGTCTCCTGTGTGCTCCTCAGTTACCGTCTCCGAAGACATCAATACATAACCGCAGTCCTTGTTGATAATCGTGCCAAGGCTGAACGTCTCGCAGCGCCTAACAATCGAACTATCATAGCTTGAACTAGCATCGGATTTTCGGTTATTCCTTCACTCAAATAAAAAAAATCTCTGTTGCAAGTTTGTTAAACTAGCCTTAAGTGGCGTGCAGATGAGGTCGGGGTGAGGTTAAATTCAGATCCCAAGGTCAATTGGTTTCCCTAAGGAAACAAATGCTATTTTAGATAGAAGAAATCCACTATTTTTAGGTCAGGAAGGGGTATAGTTTCATTGTTGAATTTCATTCTCTTAAGACGTTATAATCCACAATTATCATGGGATTTATGTGATCTTCAATATTATGGTATCAGTAGTATTCAGTATGACAAGACTTTTTTTGGCTATAGTGAATTGTTTAGGTCATTTTCTGAAATAAAAGAAATTTTGATATCAAAACAATATGATGTATACTTGTAAACAAAATTTTACATAATATGAACAAATTAAAAAAATTAATAAAGTGAAGGAGGGAGGATGCATTTAAAAGAAATAGAGTTTAATTAAATGTATGAATTATTTTTCTTTCATATTTAAATAAATACATTCCAAAAATTAAAACGATACCGGTTCGAATCCAACCTGAGTGTGTTATAATTTATTTCGTTGTGGACCCACGAAATATTTAATTCGTATATTTAATATTGAAAGTCGAAATTGTCACATTGGTAAGTGTACATTCTGAAAATTCATAATTTTATATTATCATTAAAATCGATCCAATTCAAGATACTAGCCAAAATTTTATATATAGTCTGCACCATCTTAAGTAAGGAATGTGAATTTGCTGAATAAAAACTTTCTGATATGTTTATTAGTTACTGCAACATCTACATATTTAGCAAAGTGATGGTGATTTTTCATAATCATTACTTTAACGTGGTGCCGACGATATTACACCAAAAGTGGTTAGAGATTCTATTTTATCACCGGACATGTGGTTTTTTTATTCTGCTAAGGCTGTACATAAAATAAAAACTTGTTAAAAACTGACATCCCAACCCATTCTCAATACCGTCATCATCACCTATGCCGGACACGTATATCCTATCAGTTAATAACGATCCATCTATTGCATCCCAAACTCTTCAATCACACATCACAAATCTTGAAAAATGGTGTCAAAACTGGAGGATTAAAATAAGTTCCAATAAATCCCATCAAATTACCTTAACTCTTCGTCGTAAACCTATGACTTCCTGTCCTACAGTATACTCAATGACTTTAACAATACCCCACTTATCCCTGTTGAACAAATCCGATACCTACGACTCCACCTAGACAAACGACTCACTTGGAACCCCTAGACTGAAACGACTAGAAACCGCCCAACGTTTTCGACTGCTGCAGCACTTACTAGACAAACGCTCTAAACTTCCAACTATTTACAAAAGACTCATATATATTACTATAATAGGGCCTATTTGCACTTACGGGATCGAGCTTTGGGCTCTATTAAACCATCAAATTCCTCTCGTACCCAATCCTTACAATCCAAAATCCTTCGTAAAATCCTCAATGCTCCCTGCTTTGTTACAAATAAAATCATCCATCACGACCTGAATGTACCATATGTTTCCGATTTAGCTCAATCCAGATATCTATCCTTCCATAACTAACTGCATAACCATCCGAACCCTCTCGTTTCAAACCTTGCTTCCTCGTCGATCCCTGATAACCCTCCGAGGCCTTTGAAAAGAAAATGGCCTCGGGACCTTCTAATATAAAAATATAATTGGAGTGCTACCAACGGGTAGTTCATCTTCATGTTGTACATGTCATGTTACTTGTTTCATATTTACTTGTTGTATTTATCATTTAATACAGTTGTAAATTTCAACAATAAAATAAAGTTTTAGTAAAATATTGTTATTTTCAGTTTTCCTTGTGTTTATTATGTAATCCGGAATATTTCGTGACCCCTCATGATTCAATTCTCAAACGTACCGAATCACAAGTTACTCTAATATTTTTTGGGAAAATAATAATATTGAACTCTTAAGAGGAACTAATGTCTTCTTCCTAACATTATATGTAATACAAGTTGGTGGAAGATGTGGCATCCTACAACTTACAATATCCGTCTTCTTCCTAGCTGTCATTTGTTGCTCCTTTGCTGTCTGGTGTCCTTCATGTTACGGTTTTTCATTTAATTTCACTTCCTCTTTCCAGACGGACGTTTTTCCATCCTTCTACCAAAGCCTTCAACTACTCGTTATTCCCTCCGGGCATTTGCTCTAAGACCTTCCCTCACTACTTGGAGTTATGCGTCAATGCGTATCACCGTACCTGACGAAAACTGAGCTGAAAGACCTAATTTGATGCAAACCTCCCATCTATTTGTGTACCTCCTCCGATCCTTTGGGGCTGATGTTTTGTTTTTTCCCTAGTCCGGAAATTAGCGAGATTTTTAATCTTAAAGTCCGTGGTACAGATTTCTTTTTATCGAATTATTAACATCCGCCTGAGACATCATAAATAATTTCATCTCATCGTAACTTACAACTATTTTATTTACGAAAACTCTTGGAATTTGGGCTTTTTTAATCTGAAGGGAGCAAACTTAGTTTATTTAATTAGGTACTAAAAACTCGTAAATACCAATTTGTTTTCTACTTGGACCGTAAGATAATTTTATCACAAAATAGATAAAAAAGATGTCCTAAAATAATATTGGGCCGTGTGTTCTATATAACCTCGTTATTTTGAAAATTTTGAGGACGCGAAGGGGAAGTAGAGAACGCGAAACGGCTCAATATTTTTGAAGGCCACCTTTTTTCTCGATTTTGCGATCAATCTACCTTACGATCCAAGTAGAAAGCAAATTTGTATTTACGAGTTTTTAGTACTTAATTAAATAGACAAAGTTTGCCCCCCTCCAGATTGAAAACTCCCAAATTCCAAGAGTTTTCGTAAATGAAATAATTGTAGGTTACCATGAGATGAAACATATTTATGAAGTATGTATTTTATCCTAATTTATTTCGAAAGCAATTTCCATAGAGGTTCTTTTTCAAGTGTAAAATTGTATATTTTCTTTTATTTTAGATTTACTAAACAAAAATGTTTGTCACCATGTTTCTTTCATATCACCAATCTAGAGAATTAATTAGCAGTACTAATTGATCAATTAATAGACATTGAGATCGTTAGCCGTGGAAGCACCTCCTAGATTTGAACGTCGAAATTTCCTCGTTTGAATCATCTTGTTATCTCATTGCTTTGAATTGATGAAGTCCAATTATCCGTTGATATGAAGGTGTATTGGACCTCACGTCTCATTATCATTCATGTAATACCTTATTCAGTCTAGGTTACTAATACAGGCGTTGCCTCCAAGTGCAATTAAGGTTTCATTGTATTTCCCCTAATTATTGGCCTTGCTAACATTTTATTCAATATTAGCGGGGTATATATTCCTTTGACATTTGTCTGTGAACAGCACGAGGTCTATTGCGGTTTTCCATAATCGGTTGGTATTCTGACGCATCATTTCTATGATTGATTTGCCAGTACTGAGGTTTGTTCATTTAACTTTTCCTTCCTTGGTCTGTATATTGTGGTTATTTTCCTCATCATTCATTTGACTGCAATGAATTAGTTGCCCATTTTGGCCATCAATCTGGTACAGCTGTGTGCATCTAAGTATGTATATAAAGAATTGAATGAACAAAAAATACAACTTTATTTTGGTAAAAAGGCTTTTAAAAATCAAAGAATCATTTGTCTTGGTAGTTCTCTTATTCTTACACTCTTCATTTCTTCTTGAATTTACTCAGCATATCCTTTATTGTTAAGCTTCATGTTTTATCAAAAATCCGCTTCTTTTTATGTGACCGTAAAACTTCAACCTTCTTTTATCATTGATGTCTCCCTCTAGGCCTTGAATGTCTTTGTTCCTCCTTGATCTTTTTTTGGTCTGTACTCTTCTATGATTTTACTTAGTCCAATCTCTCCTCCTAACTCATTGTTTCCGCTCCAAATAATAATAATAATGCTTTATTTATTCTGGGACGAATACCTTTAGAATAATATAGAAAAACAATAATGTGAGCTAAGGAGCCTTAGAGATACATAAACAAAAATATAGAGTACTTAAATAGTCGAAATAAAAAAAATAATAGAAACAATTACAAGTTACTTACTAATTTAGATCAGTTAATAAGGAAACTCAAAAAAATGAAAATAAACATGAAATAAAAATGATGAAGAACGATCTAATAATTTATTAATCAATCTAATAATTCGATTATACATATTTACAGTAGTAACTATTTACAGTTTTATGAGGACTGGATGGATAAGAAATGATTGAACAGGCAGGATTTAAAGGTAAGAAGGGTTTTGGATTGACGGATGTGGGGAGGGATGGAGTTCCATAGGTATGGGGATCGGATAATTAACGATCTGTCGAAAGCAGCGGTTCGGTGGACCCTTATGTATAAATCAGAAGGCCGAGAACGAATATTAACGAACATATAATACCATCGGTTTCATTACTGTCTTTTGATATCTTATTTTAGTCTTTCTGGAGAGTTCGTTGTTATGTTTTCGTACCAAAAATCGCATTCTGTCCAGCTTTATTTCCCAATGCTTTGTCGCTTTCATTGCTTATTCAATATTATAGCTTTGGTTTGTTTTTAAGTGATCAATGGTCAGTCCTTTCTTTTATCATTTTAATACCGGGGCAAATATGCTTATTATTTTTTTAAAAATTGTAATTGAAAAATATGGTTTTTCATTTAGTTAACCTTAATTTATAGAGCTGTTAGAGACGGTCCCCATGGTGGAGGAATGTAGTTAGGTGAGCCGATATGAGTCAGCTGGTGGACTACGCCCAGCCTCGGACAAGCTCTGGGTGAAACGCGATCGCGAAGTGGGCGGACCGAGGTGGTCCAATCCAGGTTTGTAGGAAACCTTTCAATATGGTTGCCAGCCAATCCCCTCGTTCTTCCTCTCGTTATGTTCATCTTGGTCCGAAGCTTATGCCTTCTTTATAGCATTAATATGCTCACTTTACTCTTTAGGGATAGATATGTATTTCCACTAGTTTGGTATCTGGTCTTTCTTTTAATTTTTTTTTTAAATTTATTTATTGAGTATTATAACAATCTGTCTCTTGGACATTGGTTATAGTGAGGTAGGATGACATTCACACTATATGTACAAAAAAAAAAAAAATAATAAATAAATAGAAACAAAATAATAATCAAAAGTATATACAATAGATAATAAAATAAAATAACCTAAAAAGTAAGAAAATTAAAACTAAGCAAAAAAAAAAAAAAACACATGCATACCTATATACAATCAGGCGAGGGAACTCCAGAACCCTGCGCTACTCTCCCGCGTCACTGGGACTAAAGCCAGCGGAGATTGATCAAGAGCGCTTTAGCCACACTCATGTCTTGAGTGAAGAATCTGGCCATTGACTCCAATTTATACAATCTACAAAAGGTCGCGAGGCCACTGCCGTTTCAAACTTCTTGGAGGATTATAGGGATGGGAAGTGCTTGATAGGGATTGTGCAAGAGGATTTGGGTGGTACGTGGTAGGTTCTGGTGAAATTTAGAGAATTTTTCTGGGATAAGGTCTAGGACAAATAGGATGTTGAGGTCATGATGTAGGGTTTTGTTGGTTACATCGAAAGGAGCATCGACTATTGTTCGAAGGACTTTTGACTGGAAGGATTGGATGCGCTTGATGTTAAGAAAAATTTGCTGATCCCCACAGTTCTAGTCCGTAAGTCCAAATAGGTTTCAGTATTGTCTTGTTCTTTTAATTAAGAATGAAAAAAATGTTTTTATAAAATAAAAATGATGAATCCTGCTCTAAATAAAGAATTTTAATAAAACTGTTTGTAGTTATTGTTTGAACATTATGTTGAATGTGTAATTGTTAGGGTAACGATACCAATAATTGAAACGTGAGATGTATTAGACACCCTGAAAACTAGTAAATTTATCTATTATACTCCTGAAACATATTCGAATATTCAAACTTTTAGGTTTATATCGTAGGTTTCGGCAGGAACTTATCTTTGGAGACCTTTTGACAAATTTAGTTTCGGAGTTTTCAGATTCTGGTATACTGAGTGGACGGGGTAGCGGAGTGAGCTAACGCGTGACCAATACATACGGTGCGTGGCAACCTAACTAACTAACTGATTGAGAGTTCAAGTACCTGTAACGAGGGCTTTTAACTCAGGCATTACTCCCTCGCCCTCTCTCCTGGCACGAGGAAAAACTGTATAGTCGAAAAAATGAGGTAGGAGAGGTAAAGAAATACTGTTAACCTGTATATAACAGGTATTTTCATTCTATATATTATTTCTGGAGATTTACAATAAAAAAAAACAATTTTACCTGTACTTCTAATGATGAAAAATAGATAACCAATTAATTAACAAAGATTATGAGAAAGTAATAAATAAATTAGTAAATAGTGATAAAGTAGAAATTTGAAGCAGTATGTTCTGAAACGTTTAGTGTTATAAACAAGTTAAATAAATTTAGCTAATTCACCTTCTGTATTTATTTTGTCAGATCTATCAGCTGTTTTCGTTCACCTTGCAATTCTGTTTCGCTTATTTTGATTTTTATTATTATATTTTGTTTCTTTAATTTCTTCTCTTTCTTTATGTCTTTTTTGTTGGATTCCCAGTGTATTTTTGATTGTTTACTACACGTTTTCTATTTTTATTTATTTGTGCTTATCAGCCATTTCATTATAACCCTCCCAATGCTGTACATTTTATCTTTTTTTCTATTTTTTTATGATTTCTTAGAGTACTTTTCATTATTTGATACAAGTTTTACAAGTTAGCTTATTTTTCCGTAAGTAAATATTTTGATGTCATTGAATATATTTTCTCTTGTTAATGTGTCTTTTATGTGGACTGTTGGTAAGATATGTTGTATATTTTATCTCAATTTATGTGATACGTTGTTTCTCTTCTGACGGTGCCTTAATTGGCAAAATGTTGGCGTGTTTGTTTTTTTATGTACATTTTAGAGATTCTCGATCTTACTTACGTTCCTCGGAGGCGAAACCTATGAAAAGTCTGGGAATTTGGGCGTTTTCAATCTGGAGGTCGACAAATTTTGTCTATTTAATTAGATAGTAAGAACTCTTAAATACCCATTTGCTTTCCACTTGGATCGTTAGACGATTGGATCACAAAATCGAGAAAAAGGGTGGCCTACTAAAATATTGGTCCGTTCGCTCTATATAATGTCTTTAGGAGACGTATTAGCAGATCACTTTAAATATTTCAGAAGTACATCTTTTTTTCTCGATTTTGTGCTCAAATCCACGATTCAAGTGGATAGCAAATGGGTATTTACGGGTTTTTAGTACCTAATTAAATAGACAAAGTTTGCCGATCTCTAGATTGAAAACGTTCCAACTCCGTGAATATTCGTAAATAAAATAGTTGTAGGTTACGATGACATGAAGCTTTTTACGAAGTTTCCGGCGGATGTTAATTCGATAAGAAAGGGTCTGTACCACGGACTATAACTATCATAGGAATCATTTGCGCGAGCCATCTAATAGATCAAATAGATATACGTTATTTAAGTAAGTTTTTGAAACCCTTAACTCTTGTTTTTCGTTGATACTTCTACATCATTTAATGTAAAATTTATTTTTGAATTATTATTGGTTTTGAATCGAGCGCGTTCTTCTATTGCTTGTAATAGAATTTTGTGCGAACCTGATTAAGTTGTTAGAATTTTATTTAGTGTTTGGTTTCTTGTATTAAATATCTGTTATGATCAATAAATTTATTATGATTTTTTTTATTCATATTAATATTGGAATAGGGTTGGTTGAGTAACATCTGTCCATTGGCCGCTGACTCCTATATACGGGTGTGGTGACCTCTAAACGTTTAACGACTGGATAGCGATTTCTCTGTTATTGATGGTTTCCGGAGCCGGCTCCTCTATAAATTAGATTTATAAAAAACACGAAATTCATTTGTTCATTACTTATTTACTTGTTTTTGAAGGCATGCTTATCGATGATAAGTATACTCCGTAATATGAAGACACGTAGGTGGAAGGATTGATGTATATACAGAATTATTGGATTTTAGCCAAAATTCTGTGGAAAAGTACTTCAATATGTATTTTGTAGATTAGGAACTCTCGGTTTTACTGAACATTTTTATACTTTTTTATAATTAATGGAAAAGAAAAATTATTTTTAACATACTAAATATTTTTTTTTTACCTCTGATTCAATTTTGTTTCTAAAAAGAGCTCGTAAACCGTAAGTATGTATATAAACTCGTATTTCGGTAAATTTTACCACAGAATAAATACATGATGAGAGTTCAAATATATGTAAAAAATTACAGAGATTTAATTTCTATAATTTTTACTATTTAGTAGAATCCTTACTTATTTATAGATTAAATATATATATTTACTTTCAAATCTCTCTTAAGTAGTTTCGAAATTTTTATAACAGTGATAGCAAACTCAGGAGCTACTTAGAGTTCATATAAACAATGCCAAAATATTCAAATAAAATGTGTGTTTAGGCAATTGGATTTTTATAATACATCCTAGATCTTCGAAAAACAAGAAATAAAAGATTTGCTACACTTAATTAAAGTGATTTTTGCTGAAAACATAAGTACTTGAGAGTTGAAGACAAAATCCTCGAGCAGGTAGAAAACTTCAAATACTTAGGCGCACACCTTAATGAAAATGGATCGATTCAGTGGTGACTGAGCGAATCGCTGCTGCAAGCAGGATGTATGTAGCAATTAAGAAAGATTTTCTAAACAGGCATGAGGTGGAAAAGAAAACAAAGGTGGCTGTTTTTAAGTCAATAAGCCGGCCAATGATGTGATTGAGTAGAATCGACTGAGATGGCTAAGACATCTTCTGCGAATGGAACCAAACAGAACAGCTCCAGCGAAACCTATGAAGCTAAAGTAGACGGCAAGAGAGGAAGAGGACGGTCTAGAGGAAATTAGAAGATGAGGTGAAGGGGTCTTCAATGGAATGATAGAAGGCGTCTTGTGGAAGTCCGGCAGAGCTGGAGAAAGCTCGATAAACTTCCTCCTCACACTGCTTAATGCGGTTCAAGAGGATGGATTATGATGATGGCATAGGTACTTTTACATGACTGGATAAAAAAATAATTTTTTTTTTGTACACAACTTGAGCTGAAGTTTTTTCTAATAAACTTTAACTCAATTAATACGGACTCAAAGCTTATTAAACGAAGAAATTTTTGGAAAAGTGGGGTATCTGTAGTACAATTGGATGATGTTAAAAAAAATTCGTGAATTATTTTTTTTAAACAGGATTTAGCTTAGTTTAGCCACTCAAAAGTCCTCTTTAAATGGTTTTAACAATGACAAACTCTATTTTTTTGTTGCTCTTGAGGTCTGATATAGCTACTTAAAAATTTAACTCTACTTACGGAACACCATGTGTAGTTATGTATTACAGATATATTGATAGAGTTGAGAGGTTTTTATTGCCTACCACCGATATAATAAATTGGTTTTGTGTTACTTAGGTGGTGTTTGTTATTTTTTGTATCTATATATAAGACTGATGGTAGCAAATATGTATTTAAAGGTTGAACTCTAAAAAAAAAATGCAAGATTTTGTAATAGCCCAATTTACAGGTTTTTTAATACATTAAATAAGCTTCCTCTGTTAATAAATTTTGAATGTTTCCATCCGCCCGAATCAAAATTTTGAATTTATACCCTGAGGTATGTATGATTGGATGACCGGGAGGACTGACCAAGACCCAGATTGGACCCTGCCTGTTCCCATAGCGCCATGAATCGGATGAAGCAGGGACTGGGGTACCGTTATTTGCCGATCTTGATCTTCCATTGGAATAGATGCTATCATCTCCTCATACCATCCCTTATTACACGGTCAACGTGACCGCAATGATGACCGGCTCTCCGACCATAGCTCTTGTCTTTTTTATTTACTTCGTTTATATATTCTACTTTTAGCATTTAATTATTTTATTCGACCAACTGAAGACATTGGTAAACAAGTCACAAGTCGCCTAGTTTTTTTTCGTTATCTATTAAATAATTTCTTTATTTGGTAATATTACATTGTGTCACATGTAAGGACATTAGTGAGTAGCTCATTCACGCTCTATGTACAATAAATGAAAATAAATTAAATAAAACAACAGCAAAATAATAATAGTAAAATCTAGTTGGCCCGTGCTAATAATTCACAGAAAGTTTTGTTTAGTGAAGGAATAACAATATGGTAATAAGTAGATTCTGTGTATTGTCTGAGACAGGAATTGATTGATTTTCCTTGCTTTGCTAGGGCCTATTTTCAAACGCTGACTGGAAAGCTAATAAAACCAAAATAAAGACTCGATCATGGAATTTTCTAAATTATTAAAAAATATATAATGTAAGAACAGATGGCTTTAAAGTTGATTTATCGGCCAGGAAAAAAAGTTTAGTAGAATATTAAATGCAATATCTTTAAAGATGAAGAAAATATTGAATATACCAAAATTAATGGACTGTATCTATGTAAATAATTGTCCGAATTTTAGAAAAAAAAATTTAGGTAATTTAGTTATCTTTCTAATACTCGTGGGTACTAACTAGAAACAAAATCTTACTTTTTCAGTTGTTCGCAAATAATGTTTCTTTTCCTTAAACTTTTCCCCCCGGAAATTTCAGGGGGATAGGACTATTTTTAAATTTTTTCAATAATTCTATAGAGTAGTTATTTTAATATGTAGTTTTATTAAAATAAAATTCTTCACGTGTCAGTGAAATTAAGAAGAAATGAAAAACTCGTTTATTCAATAAGAGTATTTATATGTGGGCTTGATTTGGAGTTCCCCGGGCTGTCTAAATATTGTATGGTGTAGTATCGTCTTGTTTATGATTTTCTTCTTAAGTTTAATTTCATTCTTTTTTATTTTACAATGTTTAAAATAAAAATTCTTTTAACAAGGGTGTAACGTATTAATATTGTATATCGTTGTTTTATTAAAAAAAACATCAAGTAACATTTTATAAAATTCAATTGATTAACACTTATAAAATTTTAACATTCTGCACTTCATGTAACTAACTATATTCAGTATTCAAAAGGGATTATGTCATTTTGATACACTTGCGTTTTTGTATCGATAAAAAATATCGTAATTACACAGAAAAGTACTTAAAAATTTAAATACATGAAACATATTCTCAGTGACTTTTTACAATATACCCATGATATTTTTTATCCAAATGAAATTAGTTTTATAAGAACTTTGATATGATTTTTATTTCATGAAAATATTTATTTTTCTTTTAATTTAAATACAAGAGTAAAAAAATGTTACGTATTTAAAACGTTACTTGTATGAATGTTATGTAAGTATTTATTTTTTATTAGTTTTCTATTTTTTTTGTTACTGTTCTGTCTGTGTCAGTCTAATTTGAATATAGAAAACTTCAAAATCGATGAGAATTTCATAATTATTGATGTATGTGATACTATATATTACTTTTTTCCTTTGGTTAAACTTTATAAAAATTATAGCAGGAATTTAAATATAATGATCATTATTGACAAAAAGAAGATTAAAAACCACGTACGCAAAATAGACTCGTTTTCAATTTTTCCAGGTCGGAACTATAATCGATATATAGGAAAAAGCTAGTTGTTGGCTATGACCATGATAAGAGCTTGGTTCTCGCGCCTATGCATAATGGCGTGGAGTCTCTCAAGGACCACTGCTTGCTCCTACTCCTATTATCTCTATAGAAATAGCTAGGTCAAGGCCTGTCTTAGCAGTCTCAGTGGTTCTAGAGGTTTGGGTTTACGGTTATATTTTTATTCGATTATTTTAGTAGGTCTTTAAAATTAACATTGTATTATAAATTAATTAATCGACATCGTATTATAAATTAATTCGAAATCGTTTTATAAATCGAAATCGTATTATAAATTCTTACGTTAGAATTTAGTCAGTCTATTGTCAAAAGTCACTAAGTTCATTTTCAATGGAGGTAAACTTTTTTGTACGTTTTTGCGAGTTTCGACCTTATTTGTCAATGTAAAAAGATAGTAATTTTGTCATAATGACTCAAACCCGTTTATGTATCAAATATGTGTATGATGTTTTGAATTAACCGAGAGATAATTCATCAATGTACTTAGTGATATAATTTTATGAAGTGTCACTTAATGACTTCTTGCAATAAACCGACATATTCTATGCATGTCCTATGTGGTCTTACCGAGTGGTTGGCGAACTTACTAGTTAAAAATCAACATTGAAATTTGTTTTGAGAGCTTTTTTATTTTGTTTATAAAGTTAAACTGTTTATAGAAATGTCTTGTTCTTAGGTAAATAGAGTACACCTAGTGTTACCCAAATGCGAGACGGTCTTGGTCTTGCAAACTCAGTGTTGGTCAGTCTCGCAACGGTCTTGCAGTTACTTATTACTATAGAGATATTACTGTAACCTAACTAAGCCCGAATGAAAAATTAAGAGGTGTTAAATGCAAAATTATATCGATTTTAACGATTATTAACATATAGTAACTAAGATTGGCAAGTATTAGAAACTAATTTTTATTCAAAAAATCGATTTTTTTTTAGCAGTCCTGGTCTTGGTCTTGCAACAGTTAGCCTTGGTCTTGGTCTTGCAAAGTCCGATTTTGGGCAACACTAAGTACACCTAAGTTACCTTCTGTTAAAAACTTCCTTATTGTTATGTTCCCTCAGATCGACTTCATCCAACCTTCCCATCTACCATACATCCATACTCGTCTTTTTTATTTACTTACTTAAGCCATCCTCTTCTACGGCTAAACAGTGTGAGGCTTCCGTCTATAGACCCTGATTCAGTAGTCTATTGTGAGCCAATTGTCTTCTGCTCGTCCAATCCATTCCTCTTTGGTCAAAGGCATTCTTTATTCCACTTTGCCACGTCTTCCTATGCCGCCTTCTTTTTCTTACACTTCCGTTTCCTAAGTGACCCTTGCAGATATATTTTTCTGGTATATTCGAGAAACATCACGAGGACCGTACCTCCTTGATTGGTATTTCTTTATGAACTGACATATATATTTTTTATAGTACATAACAACTGTCGTGAAAAACAGTTAACGAGTTGTGAGTTGCAGCGCTCCACACTCAAATGTTGCTCGCGATTGTGTGTTATCCGACCAGTGGTGCAACACCTATATTTGCTACTGCAGGAAATTCCAATCGTTGCAAAATCTTGTTTAAGTAACATATACCGCAGATAGTCAATAATTTATCTTATTAAATTTTCAAATTTCTTAATATTTGTAATTAGTTTATTATATCTTTCTCTGTTATTTTAATATTGATAATTGTTATTCTCATATTGATTATTTAAAAAGTAGGTGATTATAGTTCATATTTGGTGCTTAAGTTTTATATTACATATTTTGTGCTTGTTGCAACCACGTTATTCATACTGTTGGATAAAGTTAGTTACTAGTGTATATGCACCGAAAAACAATATTTTACAACTTGTAGCGCATAAACTAAACCTATAAAAATAGTAACATATTTAACACAGGTACTACCTGAAAACTGTTGACCTGGTTTTCACGAGTTTATCCTTGGAATAACATGAATAGCCCGGGAAAATCCGACCACTGATGGTCATTGCTCTTTCCATAATTATGCTGATGTCTCTGACTCAGTCACCCCCTCCTCTTCTCTCTCTCTCTCTCTCTCTCTCTCAAAAAAAAATAATATATATATAGAAGAAAAAGAGAAGAAGAAGAAGAGAAGAAGAAAAAGTCCTTTTATTTATCATAATTACAAAATATAAATTACAAAACGATACAAAATAATATTTTGTACTCTCTCTCTCTCTCAAAAAAAATATATATTTCCTTCTTTTTAAAAATTAAGTGGTCTATTAATTATTTTGTTCTGTATAAGTATACCCAGCAAGGGTTTTATAGAATTGCTATCATTTTAATGAAAAAATATTTTTATGCTATAATAAACAAAATATTAATAGCAGTTTAAATTCACCTGTTATTTTTTTGTAAATGTTAAATTTTTTTATTATTTTAAAAACATTTTTATTCTGTAAATAGAAAATATACAATGTAATATATGCATTTTTTTCTTAAATATATTTAAAATATTCTAAATATTTTTGTCCCTTTTCCATTCTTTAAGCCGTTAAATGTCCCTTTAGGAGAGTATTTTTCCTGTCTATAAATTTTACAGATCTTATGTTTCTATTAGTTTATTCTCCGTTAGTAATATTATAGTATCTTTTGATGTAAACATTAATTAATGGAATTATAAAAAAGGCCATTTTGCTAAAATAAGGCATTTTATTAGTTTTGCATAAAATTCATGTTTTGATGATAGTTAACTGAAACCATATTCAATATATTTTATCCTTTTCTCGGTTCTAATTCATTTGAAGTTGTTTTTAAAAAATTATAATCATTATTTTCTTGTTCTTTTGTTATTTACCCATTTCCTATAGTCAACTTTATTGTTACTTGTAAATCTTAACTCTTGCCTGAAAATTAGTTTTAGATTATTTTTATACAATATCTTTCAGTTAATTTTCTGTTCCACGAAAATTGCTGCGTATTTAATATATTCTTTGTTTGTCATCAAGTGTGTACCTCATTCCTTGTTCAAAATAAAGCTCGTATTTTCATTACTCCTTTGGCTGTTTGAGCCAAATTTGTTATCGTTGTCAGTTCTTAATTTAAGAAATATAACTTTTAGTATTTCCAAGAAAGCCTTTCGTTCTTCTGGAAGGCACCATATGTTTGTGGTAATACAAGCTGAAATTTAATTCTATGAGTCAATCGGAAATTCCAAATGTGCAATATAGCCTGAAGGAACTTTCCACAGTTAACAAAGTTTGAGAATTAAGGGTGAATTGTTTTTAGATTTTTTTTATGCAGATATTTGAAATAATATCTTTCAGATTCTTAGATTTCATTGTACCATTGCCTCACTCCTCTGTGATCATTAAAATATTAAATAGTTATATATAATGCTTGATTAAGAAAACCTGGTAAAACTTGCAATTTAAAAATCATAAATTTATATTCACCAACATGCTTATTTTCGTCAAATGGTCCTTTAATAATGCTATTATATTTTACATTGAGATTAAGAAATTTTAAGCGTGAAATATATGGGTAAACCTGATCGAGGATTAGGCAGGTGGATTTTTGGGGACTAATATTGTAGATATTAGTTTTGATAGAGTTTAGGAGAAAAAAGTAGACAAGGATTTATTATTCGGTATCAGCAAAGATTGTTTTGGGTTAGTTAGTTTATTTCTCGATTTCGTTTTGAATTCATGAGCGAAATAGGTATAATTATATTTTAATTTACAATATTTCTATTGCATAATATATTCTTTTACTATATTTGCTCTGATAGATTTTTCTAAATATAGTTCCATCTTGATTTATCGTATGGTTTGGGAGGACAAAGCTCTCTGGTTACCGTTGTTTCCCGTTATTTTCTGCGTTTCGTAATTCTTTCGTAACGTATTTATCGAAGAATTATGGGAGTGGAACTATTGCCGATTAGATATGCTGTCCATTATGGTGAAGTCAGCAGACCATTGTCTAAATCCGCCATTATGTTCCAATAGAATATCCAACCTCAGCGCAGGATATCCAACCTATTCTCATCAGGATTATAGCCAAGTTTTTTTTTATTTATGTTTATTTTTATTTGGAAGTTATGATTATTAAATTAAGTCCATTATTACTTTCTAAATAGAACTCTCTTGTCTTTAACCCTCCATTAACGTTTTTTTTTTAAATTTATGTAATACCATCTTAGCTTTTTCTATCAGCTGAAATTTTTTCATCATTTAGAGGGTAGATAATATTCCTATAAATGTTTTGTAATATTATATAATATAATGATATGGGATGTCTAAAATAAAAATGATGAACTACAATTTTCATTAAAAAATTAATAATAACTTCATAAAATTCGAAGAAAGGGTGTTTACCAGCTATATATTTGTTTGTGTGCTGTATAAATTTATTTTTTTGTCATAAATATTAACTTTATACAGGGTGTTTCAGCGTTAAGTGGCCAAACTGCAAAAATGAACTAAGGACCTCAACAAGAAAAAAAATTTCCTCTGAAGGGATGCCAACAAAAGCTTTGTTTAGAAGATATTTACACCTAAAGATTTTTTAGGTTCTTACGTTATATAAAATAAATAAAACATATTTTATAATACTACTTTATTAATTAAATGTAGACATTAACATTCATATTAAAAGTTCAAAGTGAAAGTATGTCTGCAAACCCTTTGTTTAGTTGAATGTCTGGAATTTCTTAATAATGATTACTATGATTTAGTTGAACATATTCCACTACAACTGAGAAGAGACATGTGACATCAATTAGATGGTTGTCCTGCACATTACGGAAGAGGTCCACGACAATGGCTAAATTTTAATTATCCCAATCAATGGATTGGCCGTGCAGGACCAGTAGCTTGGCCTGAACGCTCTCCAGACCTGACACCACTGGATTTTTTTGTTTGGGGTGGCATTAAACAAAAAATCTATGCAACTCCGGTCAATGACCTTAATTCTTTACGAAAAAGAGTAATTGAATCTTGTGAAACAGGAACACATATTCAGTGCCGTTCTGCCACTGCTGCTGTTGAAGAAAGATGCCGTGCCTGTCCTAATGCTCAAGGAAATCACTTTGAACAACATTTAATATGAATATTAATGTTTTCATTAAATTAATAAAGTAGTTGGAACAAATAACTAGGTTTTATTTACTTAATATAACGTAAATAATTCATAACAATGGAAATCTTTAGGTGTGAATGCTTCCTAAACAAAGCATTTGCGGACATACCTTCAGAGGAAATTTTTTTCTTGTTTCGAGGTCCCTAATTCATATTTTCAGTTTGGCCACTTTGCCACTTGGCCACCATGCAACAGCCTGTATGTTGAAGATAAACTATGTTTGATTTATTTATAAGTATACTATATTTTTATTTTGTCCAATGTGTTTTTGCTTAAGCACGTTCAATGTTTTCTAATATTATTTTTTTCAAATCATTAGTAATTTATAAGTATTATAAATTATCATTAATATTACTGTACTTGAAATTTTAAAAGCCTTCATTAATGTTGTCTCTGGGATCAATCAGCACAGCGCAATTTATTAGCAGCTAAAATATATTTTGTTTTCATTTATTTTATTTTTTTAATAGTTTTTATTCGGTTGTTATCTTGTCTTTGATGTTGATAAAGGCCTGAAACTTAGTCTTTGACACAATATAAAATGAAATAACTTTTATTTGTGTTTACCTCTGTGGCAATTTTTTTATCCCCTACTAACTTTCCATTTATAGAATAAAAATATTTTATGATAATTAAATATGTTATTTAGTCCGATTTTAAAGTTTCAATAGTAATAACAAACTAAAGTTTGAAACTTTTATAAAAAGTTCCATTTTAATAGTCTCTATGAAATCTTTTAGGATAAAAGTTACATTTTAACAGTTTTGTGAAACTTTTTTGTAATAAAGTTCAGTGAAATGACAAATAAGCAGCAAATGGGCTTAAATTAGAGTTATAATTTTTCTTAATTGCATTATGATGATGTGATTCTAATGTCACAACGCATAATTCTAATTAGTCTTTTGTTTGATAAACTATAGATAATAATCACTTTTACATTGACTTTTTAGCGAAATCCACAGAACTTTATAATAACAGATATTTAAAAATAGAAGTTTTGTAAAAACGTTGAAAAGTTGCTAGGGAAAATGTTCTAGTTCCAAAAGAACTGGGAACTATCGACATTAGAAAATGAAAGCTTTTTTTCTTCGTTTCAAGCCCTGTAATGAGTAGTACACCTTATCTTAAAATTAATAATGTATTGCCTCAACAATACCGATATAACCCTGAATCATTGGCTAGAGGCCATTGGTCCACGGACACTGTGATAAACTGGGTCTGGCCAGCGGCCAGAACAGGTAAATCCTCCTCCGTACGATGGTAAAGGAGAACAGTAATTATTATTGTTGAACTTCAATTTGACAAGATATACTCAATGAGGGAAAAGAAAAATCCAAATCTCAAGCCGTTAATTCTAGAGCGGTCTAGAACGTTGCCACTCACCGAGTCCCGGATCTGTGGGATAGAAGCAGGTGTGAGACAGAAATTGTGCGGGTCAATGGTTTGCCACCACACCTGCTAAGCCCAAGGAATTTGAATAAGAAGGAAGCGTCCTATGGGAGAAAATATTTCATGACTTCCAACAGACTCCTAATTCTAAGACTAAATTTTAAAAAAATATTGCAAGATTATCAATTTGATTTGTATAGTTAATAAATCGATGATTATGCTATAATATAATTTTGTATTTAGGTGTTCATGTTTATTCCTATAGAAAACCTAATTTCTAGTATCCTAATAAATGTTTAATTAATTTTATTACGAATTGTACTTATCCTAAACTAAAAAACTGTTAATACGTCTCTTTAAGTTGTAAAACATCCGTAGTATTTTTTACATGATCAACAAATCTATATTTGTCTAGATCAGTGATGAATCGAAGCAGAGGGGGGTTTGAGTCCGAAGCCCACAACTAGTGTTGCCCAAAATCGGTCTTGGTCTTGCACTTTGCAAGGCCAGGGCTGCCTAACTATTGCTAGACCAAGACCAGTACTGGTAAAAAAATCTATTTTTAAATAATAAAGAAGGCAAAATAGTAATACTCGACAATTTTAGGTACTATATGTTAATAATTGGTATAACTATATATTTTTGCATTTAACTCTTCTAATCTTTTATTCAGGCTTAGTTAGGTTTCTCCTATATAAAAAATTACAGTAATATCTCTATAGTAATAAGCTAATAAGTAACTGCAAGACTGTTGCGAGACTCTTACGCAAGACCAAGACTCGTCTCCACTTGGATCGTAAGATAATTTGACCACAAAATCGATTAAAAAAAGTGGCCTACAAAAATATTGGGCCGTTATGCCTGTATAACCTGGTTATTTTGAAAATTTAGGGGTGTAGATCACGCAAAACAGCTCAATATTTTTTAAGGTCGCTTTTTTCCTCTACTTTGTGCTCAAGTTATGATTCAATTTGAAAGCAAATGGTTATTTACGAGGTTTTAGTACCTAATTATATAGACAAAGTTTGCCAACCTCCATATTGAAATCACCCCGATTCCGAGAATTTTCGTAAATAAAATATTTGTATGCTACGATTAGATGAAGATATTTACGAAGTATCAGTCGGATGTCAATTGTTTGATAAAAAGGGGCATGTACCACGGACTATAATAAAACGATCACAATATATTCTATTTTTTAAATTTAAATTATAATACAACAGGTCTTATGAAAAAAAATATTTTAATAATTATCTCTAAAAGTATTGTTGTTTATATAAGAATATTTTTAATGGAACATCACTATTAATCGCTATTTCATATAGGTAGTTATTTTGTTTTTCTTACCAATTAATTATCGCTATATTTTTAAAATAAAGCTTTCGGACTGAATCCCTCCCTTGAAATTAAATCCTGGATCCGCTACTGGTCAAGCTAAACCAAATTGTTTCAAGGACTACACCCCAGACATCTGACTCACTGCGCCTAGGTTGGAGCTTGATTTGACATTTCATAAATTGACTGACTACACGCGTTGTCATAGGATGTTACTGTGTTCTTGTACAGTTCTTCGTACAGTGTTTAGTTTTTGTGGCTTCAAGGCTTGTCGAAGCAAGTCCTATTTTGCCAATAAAATATTTTAATTGTCACTGTAAGATGAAAGAAATCAAACTAGATATGCATTGAATATTTCTGGATATATGATTATTGAATGTAACCAACTCTTGAATGTAATTTATATAGAACTTCAACTAAAAAGACTAATAATTGGAAACTGAAGTAACAGTAATTTCATAACAATTAAATAAGAATAAAACGAGTCTTACATGTCGTTTAAACATTTTACTAGATTACGGGCGTTATGTTTATTCATACTTGTAATACATGAAAGATTATAAGATTATTGATCCAAGAAAGGAATTCAGAAAGAGGAGTTTACATAATGTTCATACTTTCTTGTTTAATCTATAAGTCATTTCTAAATGATACTATTTTTCATAAAAATTTCAGTAGACGTTACGAGGCACTTTCGTAATTGGCTAAAACTAATGCCTAAATTAAGGAATAGAATCGATTTAATAATAAAATAACAATTGAATAAATTATTATTGTGGCAAGTTCTATACGTCCTTGACTCATGCAAAACACCTTTTATGTATTAGAATTGTACATAAATTTAAAAGTATACTAAAAGCTGCCGATAACTTAGCTCCTATCGCTCCCAGCCAACTAAAACTTTTGGAACCATTTTAGTTTACTGTGTGAAATTTTTTGAATAATGCGGATGGAGCGGGTGGAATTCAATCAAGCCTAAATTTTATCACGCCACGTTAAAATCCAATTACTCCAACCCACCCTGTGATTGTGGAAAAGTGATAAAAGTGGAATGACTTGACTGGACAGTTATTAGGGGAAAATCAATGATGGGCAAATACCACATTAATTATATTTACGATATTAGTTATTTATAGTATGTTATAAAATGTTGCTTATGGACAAATAATTTTGTTTTACTTTATTAAATAATTTTATCATATTAAAAATCATAAATATTAATATTATTAACGGAAATATAAATTTTTTTAGTGATTTTCAACACGATTATCGTTCAAGTTTCAACAACTTCTTTTATTTATTCTTAGTAAAGAAAATGTTAATAAATTAACAAACATATTAATTATAAAATTAAAAGTGCATTAATAACATTGAAGACTATTTCTAGACAGTAAATATGAAAAACTGCTGTGACAATTAATTGGGTTTTAATAAAAAAAATAAATAAATAAAGTTGTTAATTTTGACCTGTTTTTTTTTTTACTGTTAGTATAATTTTCATAATATCTATAGGTAATTCTTTTTATGAATGCATCCAATTGGAATATTTATGTGTTAAGAATGGTTTCGTATATGACCTACAGGAGCGTGAATCACAGATTATCCGTAAACAATTTAAGGATGGAGTGAAGTGTTCTTCATGATTAATCGTATTCACTCCTAGCACTCCAGTGATTCCACTTCGTCCTTCCATGTTATCATTCGGAGTGATCGTTTGTGTCAGCCTTAAGAAATTATTGAAATACGTTTGTGGCCTTGCTAATTGTGACTCTTTTTTCATGTTTAGATATGATTAATTGTGGTTTATAATCTGTGTAGATATCAGTTGATATTCTCCTCATGTTTACAACGAAAATTACAAAAATCAATCAAAACAAACCTTGAAATATCAAAAAAGTTTCCATTTCTTTGTGTGTTTAATATCAGATTTATATATAGTGTAGATTTTCGAATTCCTGTTGGATAAAAGACGTACCTGAGTTACTATTTTTCAGTTTTTCCTTGTTATTCATTTAAATTTTTAGTTATTTATTCCAATTTTTTGCTTAAACCTCTTTTAATAGAAATCTTAGGCAATTACGGGTAATAATTTACGTCGGTTAATAACTAATTGAATTGTAAGTTTATTTTCCGAAACCAAAGTTCTAAATATTTGTGATATATATAATAAATAACGAATTATTTAAAATGTACAAGTTTTATGATAGGTGAACTTGGGTGATACCGAGAAAACTCTATAATCAATGGCTTACGTGGTGTGTGTGACCTTCTTTCCGTCCGTGACACGGTCTACCACGTGCCCTAATTGAGGCTCGAAGGAAAAAAATTGGCAGAATTTTATATTTTACTGGCTTCATTATCTTTTGGTAAATTTAAAATTTTCATTTATTCTAACAATTATTTACTAGTATACCCAAGTGAGAATTCCCTTATAAGAGAAGTATCTTTTTTCTGATGCATTCGTATAGTACGCGATATGAGCGGAACATATTAATTATGTAACATTTTTCGCTAACAATATAGTAAACTATATAATAGTATCCAGATAGTCTATTCAACTCGCAATTGATCATACTTTACCACGACTGTTATAAAATTAAAAAATTAACAATTTTATATATTATTTCACATATATATCCCTTTTCCGTCTCTTAAGAAGTGATGGATTTTGACTAATGAGCTATCTATTAAAAGGTAATATCACTTAAAATACGAGAATCCTTTTTTTAATTCCCAATTTTATACCAGGACTCGAATAAAAGTTAATGTAAAAGTGGGAGGTTTCAAACCATATGATTGTGCCGCCTCCACGAGTCGAAACGTTATAAATGATTGAAAGCTTACTGAATCCCCTACAAAATTTTTTTAAAAAATCATCGAAATCGGACTATTTGAAGCAGAGTTAAAGTGTTCTGAATATTTATTATTTATTTTACCGCAGAAATTTCGTTGCACGTGGAATTAGGAATTCAAGATTTTGGTAATTGGTCCTTTTTTCCGGGGCACGGAAATTAATATTATATATTAAGTTGTTTTTTTGTCGGTACGCCATAACTTCATCAATTTTACATAAAATCCAATGATTGTCCACTCATTTTGAAGATATTCTCCTTCACATACGAAAATTAGTCCTATCCTCTGGAAATGTCTGGAAAAAAAGTTATGCCGGAAAAGAAACTTTACTTCTGATTAACTTAAAAAGTATGCATTTTTCCACGATTGTACCTATCATAATTAGATAGATTACTAAATTACCTACAAAACAAAAAAAGAATCGTAAAAATCGGACAATTATTAACAACCACCATATAGTCTATTAGTTTTGATATATTTAACAATGTCTTTCTCTTTATAGATATTGCATTTAGGAATAGTCTACTACACTTTTTTCCTGGCTGATATAGCAACTTAATTATTTTAAAATTCATTTGTTTGTTCTTACATTTTATTTATTTTTAATAATTTAGAAAATCCCATGATCAAAGCATTATTTTGTCTTTATTACTTTTATTATCTTTCCAGTCAGCGTTTAAAAATAGGTCCTAGCAAAGCAATTCGTACAAATATTTTGGTCTATTATGTTAAATGGAATATTGTAATCGACCAAGGAAAAAATATTAATTCTTTCCTTACATAATACATAGGTTCTACTTATTTCCATATTGTTTTGCTATTTCTTCACTAAACAAAATTTTCTGCGGATTATTTGCACGGGCCAACTAGTTTTTTTAATTCCAAAACATTTTATCCTTTTTTTTAATTAATTAAATTATTAATTTTATTTATATAATTGTGTCTTCCTTTAAACACTTCTTGGAATGTTTGTCAATGTGATTCATTTACTTTAGATTTTTATTATTGAAGTTTATCATTTTAAAACCATTTCACATCATTTTTTTTTTGTGTGTTATCATAAACTAACATCCTGATCGGATAACTAACTATTCCTCCCTTTAAATTTGAGCCTTTTGTCTTTTGTCGTCATCAGATGTTTAAAGCAATATCTAGAAGCTTTTGTATATTATGATAATCGAGTGATGATAAGAGCTAATATTTAAATTATAAGTTTAAGGAAACGCAATGTTTATAGCATGGCAGATTGTAAATCATCATATTTATAACTGATGGCTTGCTAAATATATGTATTACACCTTTGCCGATCAAACACTATTGAATAGAAGCTGTGCTGAGCCCTTAATGTATTAAAAGCAGATACAAATATTAGCTTTGTGCGGAATATTCGCACGGGTCAGCTAGTTTACTTTATATTAGCTTATATGTATTAGCAATGTCCAACTGGAAAATATCTCTCCTGTTTAATAGTTTAGCAATAATATACAGATATTTCTGAACTTATTTTCATCCATTATTGTACTCTATCAAGACCTATTTGTTTGGTGCAGAAGATCCTTCATTCGCAATTACGAAGACTATAGAAGTCTATATCTGAGAGTATAATAGATATATCTTAATTTGTTTGTTTATTCAGAGTATCAAATAGTTTCTATTTATATTATCCGATTTGCCTTAAGGGTCTCAGAATCAATCTACTCCTCCTATATTGTTAATACATTTTTAGTTTGTCTAAAATTATCATTAATAGCAATACTTTAATGTTAACCTTTAATGGATACCACTACTTTTTATTTCTCTTACATTAAAGGGTAGTTAATACTTCCATCTGGTTTAGTTTTTTTCTTAGATGTATTTTTTATTACTACTCTATAAGAGAAAATAAATAATAAAAAAATTAATACGTGGTATGTATCCATATAACATTGCGTGAAACGTCGTCGAGAAAAATAAAAATGAATTGAAGTATGGAGAGAAGATTTAAGGGTTAAATAAAGTCACTTCCTCGAAATTATTAAATATAAATGCCCTTGAAAATTTGGAAGATTTAATAAAATAAATAATGAAGAGAAGAATAGTTGGGGTGCTCAGTCAAAAAAGGAAGGCAAAAAATAAATTATATATTTTTTTTTTTTTTTTTTTACATGTGTCGACGTTTCGACCTGAAGTTCAGGCCTTCATCAGGGCTTTCTCCTTAAGTGTGATTCTCCCCTTGACACTTAAGGAGAAAGCACTGATGAAGGCCTGAACTTCAGGTCGAAACGTCGCCATATGTAAAAAAAAAAAAATAAATAAATAAATATTATAATTTATTTTTTTCCTTCCTTTTTTGACTGAGCACCCCAACTATTCTTCTCTTCATTATCCACGACAGTCAACCAATTACCAATTATGAATAAAATAAATAGTTTGATACAATTTTTTGTACGAAAACTTTATTTTTTTGTGACATCAGTATTTCTAGTCTATCTGAAATATAAGTGTATACATAATGTTTTCTATTTTTCCACAGATAGTTTAGCCGTGAGAAAGGAATTCACACTAACACTTCGACTGTAATATACTTAAAAATTTGTGACTGTAAGCGGTATCTTGATTGACGTTTATGGTTATTAGTCGTTTCCTATGGATTGTATTGATAATTGGTAAGCTAAAACAAACTCTTCAGGTTTAGGTTTTAGTATCGATTATTGATATTTGATTTTAATTATGTAAATAACCGGCGGGTCTTTCTGGGGACTACCATTTGGCGCCCACTGTTATAGATAAGATAAGGCTTCTCTGGTTTTCCTATTGATCCCTTACCAAATTTTGTGAGTATTAAAAACCATAATAAAAATAGCATCTTCAACCTCTTAAGACAGAGATGGTATGATTATTGTCTACACTAAACATTTATCGTATAACTTGTCAACTGAAACGATTTAGTGTAGTTCATAAATGTCCTTTCTTTGTTTTATTGGTTTGTTCTTTAGAACTTCTTTTTGTTAACTGGTAATTTTGTCATTTGTAAATCATTTTTCCTTAACTCGAATACCATTCCCTTAAGTAATTTTTATTCTGTTTCGTTAAAGAGAAAAAGGGTTTAGAGGAAACCGTTATAACATTTCATAATTGTATTGATAACTGCAATATCAAAAACCTTTTTATTATTTTTGAATGTTGATAAACTTTTGTTTTCGATAACTTCCGGTTGGTCGAGATAAAATCATAATATATCTTTTTTTTATTAGAATTCGTGACATAACTTCTTTCTTTGACCTATCCACGAATTTCTAATTTTCAAAAATGACTAAAAATTGAAGAAAAAAAATCCTTGTCTGTAAACACTATATACCTCTTCGCTTAATGAATAGTTGACGGATAAGTAAAACTTTTTTCTTTGTCATTCATGAATTCTTGAGAACATTAATACAGATTTCATATTCACTGAATAAAATCAACTATCTTACTAATCTATGAATCATTTCCTTCTTTGTCTATGAGAGTTGTATAAATTACAAGACTTTTTTTTTTATACAACTGAATATAAAATCTTATTTATATGAAAATAATTAATTTTAGGATTCAATAGCATTAATAATTTTACCAAATCTATCTTAATATCTAAAAAAAATATTGATTTGCAAAACGTAATAATCTTCTCCATTTCAATAAATAGGTTTAGAAACAGACGGGTTGCACAGATATGATAAAACAATGACAAACCACAAATAATCGTAACCAAGATTGTTTACAGGTGCATGTATTGTTGACTTGTTTTATTATTATGATAAAGTTAAATAGTCAGGATTTGCGATGTAGAATTAGTTTATTTGGTAGGCTTGCTGGCGTTTCAATCTAAGCATTTAGGTGTCATCATCAGGATAAAAAATAAAAAAATAATACATGAGAATTATAAGATACAGACAAAAGTACATAAACAGGCCAAGAACAAAAATATAGACAACACACAAAAGATAATTGTAATGCGTTATGGATAATACAAATAAACAAATAAAAACACAAGACAACATGGTAGAGAATATATATTTTTTTTAATTACGAAAAAAAAATCTGGTGTATCCACACACACAACTTTCCTATCTATTTCAGAATAGTATTTATATCTTTACATATGTTCATCAAGAAACAAAAAAAAACATTGAATTAGATTTATTTTCCTGAAACTTGATCAAAGAAAAGATTTGAATACCATTTATTTGATTAACTAAAGCAATGTAAACATACTTAGGGTAGATCAGTGTAAAAATTTCAATACCCTCTAGTATTGCTGATCAAAAACTTTTTGCCGTAGCCTAATTTTTGTCAAATGATAATTTCTGTTAAAAGTAGCGAAAATAGTGATCCGGATGTGATGCGGGAAACAAATTGATCTTTTTTCTCTCATTCAACCCTTTCTGACACCAGGATACGAACCCGTAATCTTACATTGGAAATTGAATAGCTATAACTTCGTTAATAGTGTCCGAAATGAACGATTTTTATTTAGTATTTCATTACTAGTTCCCGAGAAAATCTTGGCACTGACAGACATACCATTGGCTAAAAATGTATTTTTGTACTCAGGGAGCTCTGGAACGTATAGATCCGTCGAAATCCCATATCGGAAATTTGACTGATTGCAATACTTCCCTCACCTGATATAGGCAGGAAAGTAAAAATAAGAATGCAATCAACGTTACACGATGATACTTAGCAAGTAAAAACAACATGGATAAGTATGGGTAGCAACAGATGGAATCAAAAGTATAAAAATCAAAAATAATAATATATATATATATCATTTTGTCTTGATTTGCTGCTGGGTTCTGTCTGTATCTTATGCTTCAGTTATAATTTATTTTTATCCGTGATGACGTCCCACATAATTGAGCCGAAAATATATTTAGACTGTAAATCCTGTTCATCACATTTTTCTTTTTTAATTTTTAAACCCGCTAAAACACAAAATACATTTTAAAATAGTAAAAATTATACTATGTTGTTCATTATCATTTCTAAAAATTTAAATGAATGACTTTTATAATTTTTTCAAGGTCCCGTAACCTGTTTTATCACAAACGTGGCACACAATGTCCTTGGATTGTTAAAAAAAAAAAAATTAAAGATGGGCCGTTTGCTCTATCGAAGTCTACAACATTTAAGATTAATAGTAAATAAGATTTGCAAGGTTAGCCGTTTGAGGCCCTGTTTATTAATTATAGCCCAAATTCATGGCCGAAATAGCAACGTTAACGAGCTATATTCTCCGGGGACGTTGATCCTTCTCTGGTTTAGTGCCGCGGACTCTGACGTCAGTAATCAACACCCGCCATTTTTAGGTACGTCGTTAAACGTTACCATTAACACAACATATAAAGAAAATTTGGATTAAGTGCTATTTCCTCCTTGAATGTTTGGCATGACCTTGAATAGTGCACGTCGAACTACGTAAAACGTTCATTGACCTCTTTACAAGTATTATATGATAACAGTGTCGTTGCCATGTATAACGATGTACATTTAGCTTAAGAATATTTTTGTAGTCATTAACTGTTTATATATTCGTTTCTTCATTTAACTTCAATGTTCAGTTATTATGGTGACGGACGATGTACATGTATTAAAATTGAATTATAGTTTATTGACGGGTTTAAATTTATTTATAGTCGTTTATTTTTCGGTCGTGATCGGTTGCTATTTAATTCGTTCTATATTGTTTAAAACAAATATTTAATTTAGATTGTATTTTTATGTAAATTATCGTTTTCATTTTCCTCTAATGTTTTTAAATTATAATTCGAACAATTATACGACGACTGTCATAAATTTTGTACACTTTCAAGTTCTTTTGTAATGATAATTTTTTTAAATTAACGCGTGTTTTTATGACTTTTGTAAAATATATAATGCGGAAGGCATGACGAAAATATTAATTTTCAGTACAAATAATAAAATTCGAGGTTCGGGATTGATGCTTTGGATAATGGGAGAAGGGAAATTTTATCATTTTTTTTTTTAAAGTCTGATTAATTTTGTACGATTATTAGACGTTAAAAGAATAGACGGTTATTGTCTAGATCTAAAGTAACCGGCAAAAACGGTTAACCGAAATTAAGATATCTGCTTTTCTGTTGAACCGGCCGATTATTCTCATCTGTAGTATAGGCAATCTGATGTCACTGGTTGCTCTTTTCACTGGACGATAATTCTTCGAATACGACTATGAACGTTATTTTTACTAGGTCACGCATTTTTCTAGGCTTCTTATTGTAAATTTCTGTATTAGTATTGTAAACACAGACTGACCAAATGTTTTTTGAAGAGTTTATTTAATTGTCAGTTGAGATTTCTCTATTTATTTATTGCAATGCTGGCAGGCTGTTAACCACTTACGGTCCATTTTAGCCCTTCCACTATATTTTTATATCAGCTGCAACAAGCCCTCGGCTCGAAGTTGGTGTTAGCAGAGTTTACTGACGGCCAACAAAAATATTTTAATTGGACATGTGTTTATAGTGATGGGTCAAAAACATATAGTAGGTGCGACTGCCATAACCCCGTGTAGCCTTAAAGTCAAGGAATAGGAGAAAAAATAAATAAAATAAAGCTGATCCTCATTGCTCCCTACTTTGTTACAAATAAAACCATCCATAATGGCCTTAATGTTCCTTATGTTTCAGATCTGGCCCAATCCAGATACCTATCCTTCCATAATAAACTTCAGAATCAACCCCACCCTCTCGTTTCTAACCTTGCTTCCTCTTCAATTCCTGATAACCCTCTGGGGCGTCTGAATAGAAGATGGACCCGTGATCTCCTAATGTAGACATATCATAAGAGTGCTACCATTGGGTAGTTACTCAACAAGTGTTTTCGCGTCATTATATCCATATGTTCAAATTTACTAAATGTATTTATTTAATACAGTTGTAAATATCATTAATAAATATTAAAAATAAATAAATATTAAACATAAAGCTGTGACTATCACATACCATGCAGAATTGTTAGCTATTATTCGTTCTGTTCATAACTTAAACATCAGAAGTAAGCAAATATACATTTGTACAGATTCAGAATCTGCCCTCGAAGTTATAAAAAAATAGTTTTCAATGAACTCTTTGGTTAACAGACACCTCAAGGATATTTAGGGACATCAGAGAGTTTTGAATGTATGGAACAATTTTTGTGGTTACCGGACCACTCCGATATTTGAGAAAATCTGCTAGTTGATACCAAAGCAATTGCAGTTAAAGATGCTTTTACAAAAGGAATGTCTCTATTGCATCAAACAGAGTGGACCTCCAGTTGAAAAGAAAATATTAGAAAACGGCAACACAAGGAAAAAGTAATTTCTATAAAAATTATAAATGTTATATTTTAGTGAAGTTTCCCGAATTCCACTGCTACTCCTTCAAGTGAAACCGTGGTCCTATTTAGGACCAGTATTAGTGCATGAAGCTGTCGAGTCGGCCTATTACGCTTGCGACGCTTTGTCGAAAATACTTGAAGCTGAAAAATGGTGGCGTGTGATTTCCGCCCTTTACGGTTTTTCAGGAACACAATTGCCAACGGTCTCTGGAATTTAGCTCTGCACATCAATCTACACAACCGCATTCATATCTCCATCTAATTATCATAGTGAATGACTCCTAATCTTTTCATTATCTAGCCATGTTTCCATTCTGTTAATGGATGTATATTATGTCCACTTGAGGTTAACGATACTCAGATTTTTACTTTTAAATCCATATTTACTATATCCTATTGTGATTTTTATCGATAATCAATTTTTATTGTATTATTTTGTCTATAACTTTAAATGAAAATTTATTTTAAAATATTTCAAAGCTCATTTATTTTTCTGTTTGTTTCAGGTAAGAACATAGCTTCGTTTTTTCTCTTTGTTCGGTAAGGATGTTCTTCTAGGTAAGACATGATTATTTAATGTGAAAATTTATTGAAAAAGGCATTCAGATATATTTATGGATCATTTATTTTTTATAGTGATTTTGATCTCTTTTATATTAAATGAAAACTTATTCTTGATTCTGTTAAAAACACGCATTTAGTGGTAATGATGTTATTTGTAAATAATTTGGTACTCAATTTTTCTACAAATTTAAATCTACAAGTATGTCATCAATCGACAATACAATACAGTGTCATAAAAAAATAACTATAATTTGGACTAGAAAGACAAAAAAGACTGACTTATAACACACAAAACATTAAATAAAAAAACTGAAGAGTTGAAGCACTGTCACATCTTTCCGACTATAGGTACTTACGAGTACTTACCTGAGAAGAGACTGGCCCGGAAAAAATACTTGAACGCCTTCGGTGCTGGTAATAACATGCCCTGATAAGAATCTACGAAATTGGTTTGAAACGTTGGCAGTAAAAAACTTAAACATTGACTGCGTTCTGACAATCTATCACCCATATAAAGAGATAACTATATATATCTTTAGCGCGACTAATCTATAACATAGTGGAGTAGTGTATCAGTTTTTGTTGCTGGAAGTTTTCTGTTTCAATGTTCTGAGTTTTGCTTCTGGTTTGGTGACCTCCACGTCACCCGAATACCGCCTCCGCCACGCCATCTTTGAAACACAAAAAAGTAATATAGTAGGAAATTCAGGGAATTACTTGAAATTATAATTTCTGTGCTGTATTTCGTAGTTTTTTTTAATAGTAAAATTTGTACAAAAATTTAATTGAAAATAATAAATTAAGCGTATGAGCTAATTCCTAATTATAAAATAACAGAAAAACGATTAAAAATTCCAGTTATACAAGAACTTATTAAAAATAAACGTCAACTTTTTATTTCAAGCCCTTCTTTTTTTTTTATGTAGTGAACCCGCTGTATAAGAAGTTAAATAACATTTTTCATTATCAAACAGAGATTCTATCTCCATAATTATTCTAATTAATTCTCAAGTTAAAATTATACATTATTACGTTAATTTTAGAGTTCACATTCTTGAAATTTTTGGCTTTGCCCTGATGTCTCATAAATATAAAAAATCATTTCCGATACAAATCTCATATTATGCCATAATCAGCTTTATTCTTTATTCTAAATTGTAGCTTGTAATCCTTTCCAAGATTTGCCGCTCATTGCCCAATATATCCTGACAATGAAAATAGTCACTGATTAATCCCATATATAATTTCTAAAAGGTGTTTTTTTGTCGGTATGCCATAACTTCGTCAATTCTTCATCAAATCCAATGATTGACCACTCATTTTGAAGATATTCTGCTCCTTCTCAGGCGAAAAATTGTCCTATCCCCCCGACATTTCTGGAAAAAAGTTATGGAAGAAAAGAAACTTTATTTGCGAACAACTCAAAAAGTATGAATTTTTCTCTGGATTGTACCCATGGTAATTAGAAAGGATACTAAATTACCTATAAAACAAAAAAATAATAGTAAAATTTGGACAATTATTAACAAATATATACTCCGTTAGTTTTGGTATACTCAATAATGTCTTCCTGTTTAAACATTTAGGAGTAGAATAATCTACTACACTTTTTTTCCTGGCTTTTATATTAACTTTATTATTTCTTAAAGACATTTGGTTATTCTTACATTTTATTTTTTTTTAATAATTTAGAATATCCTATGATCGGGGCATTATTTTGTCTTTATTACTTTTATTATCTTTCCAGTCAGCGTTTAAAAATAGGTCCTAGCAAAGCAATATTTTGGTCTGTTATGCTTAATGGAATATTGTAATCGACTAAGGAAAAAATATTAATTCCTTCCTTACATAATACATAAGAACTACTTATTTCCATATTGTTTTAATATTTCTTCACTAAATAAAATTATCTGCGAATTTTTCGCACGGGGCAACTTACATTAATGGTATTACTAATAATGGTCACTTCATCAGCTGTTTATTCTATCGCATTAGTTTATTTTTTTATTCCGTGTTTTAAAAGAAATATATATATATAATAATAAATGAATATAACCTTTCAAGTTTACCATTTACTCCTTTTGAGTAGAGATTGGTGTAAATATTCATTATACACGATGTAAATATTCATCATGCCGTGGTATTTTCGTACTTTACATTTTGTTGAGGTTTCATTATATCAACAAAATAAATTCCGAAGTAAAATTCCGAAACCCTTAAAGGTAAAAAGAATTTTAATTATTTTTTCTCGTGTATTCAGAAAGTTTTACCCGCGGTTGAATGAGCCAGTTCTGTGACCGTGAAATTCTCCTCCCTCAACCAGCCGCCAGCTCTGGCCTCTTATGAACTTTTACCTTGCTTCTTCCCTTCTTTTAATAACTTGATTTTAATTTTAACATTATTATACGAAATCGAATTTTCTGGTGTAAAATTGGTTTCGAAATCTTTTATGGTACCGTTGATGAAATTGTTTATCTTAATAATTAATAATGTTGAATTATAGAGAACAGTTTGGACCAATTTTATCTCTACCGGTTTGGAAACTAAATAATTTTATATTAGTTCTAAACCTCCTGAGGTAATATCGTTGAGTTCTCGCTGGTTTATATTACTACTTAAATATAAGTTTTCACAGGAAGGGTTATTTAATAAAACAACTTACGAAATCAAAAGATTTATATTCAAAATATTTACCCTCATTTTATATACATTTTTTCCAATGCGTTTTCAACTTGTCTATCCCACAACTGAAAAAATCAAGATTTTGTGACAAAATGAACTCTGAAATTGCGTTTTTGATCTAAGAATCATTCTCATAAAATTTAATTTTAAAGAACTTGTCCAAATTTTTAAAAAGGTAGGAATGTGTTGGAGATAAAATTAGCGAATATGGTTGATTTGGAAAGACTTCGTAACATAGCTCGTTTAGTTTCTTCACTGTCTGTAGTGTTATGAAGTCAAAATATTTACACTTATTTTCTATACATTTTCTCAAATACGTTTTCAACTTGTCAATCCCAGAACTGAGAAATTAAGGTTTTTGTCAAAAAATGAAATGGGAAAATGTGTTTTTGATCTAAGAATCATTCTCATAAAATTTACTTTTAAAGAACTTGTCCAAATTTCTGAACAGGTGGAAATCTGTTGGAGATAAAATTAGCGAATATGGTAGATTTGGAAGGACTTCGTAACACAGCTCGTTTAGTTTATTCATTGTCTGTCGTGAAACAAGAGGTCTGGCGTTATCTTGTAAGAGTATAGGTCTCTTCCGATTAACTAATGGAGGTTGTTTTTGTTGCAGTAGGATGTGGATGTGATTGTTTCACCTGTAGGGAAAAAGAGGAAATGAATTATTCCTATCATTGACCAACACGAAAATTTCTCAAAAATCGCGTTATTTGAGAGTATACTAATCTATGTGCAATCAATTATAACGATAATAAATATTTTTAATTTAAAAGTTTAGATTAATAACGGCTCAGTATAATCTGTAAATATAAGCGTTGTTAGCCACAAAAGTTCACTAATCCAACTTTGACTTCTTGAAATAATAAAAACGGTAGTATTAATATCATATAATAATACTACGAGTGGATCAAATCTAGTTTATTTTTATTTTTCATATCAATAACCCAGTGCTAACTCAGTGAGTAAGACCCTGTGCTACTGGTTAGAGTTCACCAGTTGCGGATAATTATTGATTCTGCTACTTCCGCCTTGGGTCTGGGAGCCCTCTTACAAACTCCGCCTCTATAACTCTAACCTTTATTCTAGAAACGGTACGTCCTTAAAAGTACACTAGCCAAGGCCTTTCACGGATTTGTTGGTATAGTTGTTTTTTTCTTGTATTATTTATTTATAACTATGCTGGTTTTTCAACCGCTTAATGTCATTTTAGCCCTTAAACTATACTGATAGGCCTTACACAATATTTAAAGTAACAAATAATTTAATTGTATAGAATTTGCAATAAGAAACTAACAATAAATTTAAATGTATGAAACATTAAAAAGTTCCAAAAACAGCTAAAGGAAAAAAAAAATTAAATTATGTTTTTTCAAGAAATCAAACAATTTTCTCCATCTTCATGTCAATTTTCAGAATCGTACTATCATTTCCCAATTAAACTTAATTCCGATGAGCTTCGTATCCATAATAATCTGTTAAGATAAGATGCACGATACCGTTAAATGTACTTAGTAAATCTATTTAGATGTGTCCCTTTGTCATAAAGTTTTCATGAGTTATTCTTGAGTGTGTGATTCCTGGTCCAGTTATCATGTAATTTTTTTATTCAACTTGAGGTCCGTATGATTCGGCTCTACAAGAGGTTTTACTATTCTCTCTTAAATCATGTCAAAGATACTGCCATTTCTCTTGGTTTTTCCTTTTTCAAAAGCATCTTCTACTGCAACTTATTTTTTTTTTCTCTATGGTATCGAGTAGTTCTTTCGCTCTTGTACCAGAGTGATACGTTAACCACAAACATTGTACCTTGCGTACAACACTTTCCAATCTTTTTAAATGTATTAAATGTAATCTATATGAGCCGAAGATACAAACAAAAATAGGAAAGAATAGGTGGCGAATTTCCGCATGGCTACAGGACACGATTACTTGCAAAGCCATATATATATAGGATTGGAGTGATGGAAAGAAATGTGTGCCAAGAGGGAAGATATGTACGACCTGCACCTTCCAGTTTGTCCCACTCTGTCAGATGCCCATAGTAATTCTGATGGGATCGACACAAATTCAAGCAATGGAATCATGGTGGAATTGTATTGGGCTGCTAGGAGCCGAATGGCCTAATATCCAACGGCTGAGGTGTTAAATAAAAAAAAAATGTCTGTAAACTATGGTTTCACTGAAAAAGAGTTCTTTTTAAGCCTTAAGAGCATGTCTGAGTCTATACAGATGTATCTTTGCTTGTTTATGATGTTGAGGTTACGAATAGCAAATTTATTGCTAACAATTATGCACGGTAAGAGGTAAGATATGGAAGTACTTTTCTTGTTTCGATTAACTTTTTATTTTTTTGGAAAATGTTCCATTTTGTTTTGCACTATCCTCTCTAACCAAATATTCATACGGTGACTGAGTTGCAGCCTTTGTACAGAGAACGGTACAGTTAGAGGACTGACTTGGGATAATGTAGCACAGCTAGGATGGCACGGTCACAGACTATTATGAGGATGAGGACAACCACCTTCCCCCTCCTAGGCGCTCCTTGCTGTCTGGATCTTTCACTCTTTTCTTCCATCTGACCGTCAGCCTCTTCATCCTTATCTCAGGAAGGATATGGTGTACCAACTTATATATCTTAGGTCTCATCAAGATAATTAGGAAATCATTTATTTTATTATTTATTGAAATTTGCAACTGGATTAAATAAATACAACTAGAGAACAGATCAAGAATAATAAAATGAACAAACTTGTCAATGTACTGCCCAATGGTTGTACTCTCTAAATAGCTCTAAGTAAGAAAATTTTGAGACTATATTCTTTTCATACGCCTAGGATTATCAGGAATCGAGAAGAAAGCAAGGCTGGAAACAAGTTGTTTTGGATGTGTCTGGAGATTATCATGAAAAGATGGATATATGGACTGGAGATAATTAGCTACTTATGGAACTTACGGTGTTTAGGGATTTTTCGATGTATTTTGAATTGTAAGGATTGGATACTATTGTAATTCGATGATTTGGTGGAGTTCCCTAGCTCAACTCTGTATGTCTGTGTAGTCCGCAAACGAAGCTGTTTTAATTAATTAAAACCTTTCATCGTTGTTTGTCTAGGAAGTGTTTGATGCAGATGGAAACGTCGAGGAGTTTGTTGTCGTATTTATCTTGTATGGGGATTCCAAGTGGTATCGCATTTGTTCAACGGGGAAATTGGAAAATAAAAATGTTCCCGATGTCTCCTTGATTTCTTTCAAAGATTCTTATTAAACTTAAAAATGATGGACGAGCTATTCACGACGAGCTATCCAACCATTCTATTGTTATACCGAACTTGAATATGTAAAAATTGATTAAAATTTTCATCTTTGCTATAATTTTATGGCATAGTTGAACTAGTAGTTCATTGCCTGGTATTCCTGTATTACTGTGAAACCACAGAGGTTTATTGTTTATTTGAATGATTTATATTATATTAAATACTATTGGGTTGTTGCATATTTTGATGTTTTTTATTGTCTTACAATATGATCACTACTGATTTCATTCATAATTATACTTAAGGCTGTATTTATAGGGCTGAGTAAGACGAAGGTAGGGAATAGAAGATAATAATTGGTAGATCATATTATTTATTTGTTAACTAAAATAAGTGTACCGGTAATAGACACTTTAAGAGAATTTTGCAACATTAATGTGAATCACAACTTAAGTTCTGACGGCGGATCTTTGGCAAATGGATTTTTTTTAAATTTAGTCTTTTAACAATTTTGGTTTTTCTAAACAGTCAATTAGTTTATTATTCATCAAAAACTTTGGAAATTTTGACAGCATATTTTGTTCCAATAACAGACATTCACGTATTTGGGGTCAACAAATTTTTTTATATAATAAAAAAGATTCTCCACTTCTCTCTTTTTGCTTCTCTTGATTTTTTTTTTTCTCTTTTTGCTTCTCTCTCTTGGTTCTCTTTTTTCATGGTGCTGAGGAGAGGTAGTTAGTACCTTTAGCTAGAGAAGACCTAGAGACTGGTCCTCACTCAAAACTATGGTAGTAGCCGAGAGGCCTGAGAAACTGTAAGTGGAGAACTCGAGGACGCTAAGAACCCCATCCTACCCGAGGCGACCCTGCTTTCGACTGAACGCGGCGGATCAAGACCGGGAGGTCGATAAATATCCCTGGTAGAAGGCAGCAGTGCTAACAGTACCGGCCATGAGGCCGAAGACGGTAGGATCCTGACATCTTTTATCTCCCCTAACATCTTTTACGATGGTCAAGGAAAAGTGGACATCACGTATTACTTCCCAAACTGAGAAGAACGAACAAGAAGAATTCTCCACAGTTTTAAACGAGGAAATGGCATACTACAGATAAATAAATAAAAAAATCAAACCTATATCTTAAAGAAAAGTGATAAGGAAAGCTCCCTGAAACAAACACCCAGCCTTGCTCCATTGAAAAATCAACCAATCGGCTATTGTGGCATTATTTCATCTCAGGTTCAGGCATCACCTTCTTAAATGTTTTAGCTTCAAATCTAACCATATTCGTACTCACATTTAGATGTGTGAAGCTTATTATATGTTAATGAGTTTGTAAACTGTCTAATACTGGTACATTTTCCCTATAAAATGAAAAAAAAAAAAAACTCTAAATTGGACTATTATTAGAAAAGATACAGGCTATTAAAATGTTCTCGTATTCTTATTTTTAATGATGAATAATTTTAATCGACCAAGAAGAAAAAATAATTATTCCTCCCTTTCATAATTAGTTATTTTCATAATATATTACCATTTGGTCGATGAACAAAAGTTATTTTCATAAAAATTAAGATTAGAATAAATCATCCATTTCTAGAGTAGTATTATTCATTGCTGAATGTACCCTACGCGGAAAGAAATAATTTTATAGCTACTTGTGTATTCGAATTTTTCGGGTATATAACTTGGGTTGTAAATTTTGCAATTTATTTAAGAAAATATCTATGGCATACATCTAATGATAATAATTTATTAATAAAATTAAACAGGTTAATAATCAGTACTTTATTATAAACTATATTTATTAATTTATCAAATTTATTTATCGAAATTGAGTAGGAATTAATAATGAGTTATGTCCATATATATAGATAAATTTTCATATCTTCCTAAGTGGAGTAGAAAATAAAAAAATAATTTAGAAGGCAGAGCCAGCTCGGTAGAGTATAAAAAGAGGACTAGAGGAAAAAATATGGAGAAGAAAAGAAGGGACATGAAAGTGATGAATTCTTGAAATGGAACCAACACTATCACATTTCAAGAGATGAATTTTTTTTAATTAATTTTTTTTGTAAAAAAGAAAATAGTCAATATCTTGTGAAAAAGTACATTAATATATCATTGAGATTATTTTTATTTTAATAAAAATAAATAAATTTTCACTCATTTATTCGACTATATATAAGTCGAAATACAAATATCTCTTGATAGACCGAACTTTTATGAAGGTTTTTTTGCGGTAAATGTCTGTGTTGCCATAACACGAATTAATACTTTAAATAGTGGTTTCCAGGCTTAATTTACTGAATTAAACAGGAGGAATTTGCAAATTATTGTTTGAATTACTTTATATTGAAGTTTACCTAAATATTTGTGAATTATTATTTTTATAATATTAAATAGTGATTTATAATATTTAATAATAATCGATATATTAATATTGATAATGTTTTATTTTTTTTAGTTATTTGGGAATTATTTGTAAATTAAGGCGTATGCGGATTCCACAGTGATAACTTATAAGGATTTTCATGATTGTGCGGGTTGATGCCTAGATGGTCCCATATCAATTATGTTAAATTCCATACAGTACTTCCGACTGTGCACGCTCAAATGTATTTTCTTAGACATGCCAATATTTGGGAAAGGGCTTAATCGATGTGGCACAAAGTTGAAAGAAAAGTGGGAATTGGTAAAATAATCATGCTGTATCCATTTTTTTTTATTATTATTTTTCTTTTACTTCCGTGCAGTACTGCCGATTGCACACCCGAAAATGTATTGGTTTCGTTTGATTTGGTTCAACGTTGAAACAAAAATAAGTAAAGTGGTGAAGCTTTATTATTTTTATTAAATTTTGTACTATACTTCCGATTTCCTACGCACAAATTTATTTTCTTGGATATTCCGATATTTCAGAAAACTTGTTCGATTTGGCTTAAAGTTAAAAAAAAAAAAAAAGGTGGATTTTGGTAAAATAATGATGCTGTTTCGATTTTATTAAATCCTGTACAGTACTTCCGATTGCGCACGCGCAAATGTATTTTCTAAGATATTGCGATATTTCAGGAACGGCTCGTTCGATTTGGCTCAAAGCTAAAAGAAAGTTGATAATTAGTAAAACAGTATTAGTAATGGCAGACCTTGAGATATAGGTAAGTGTGGATCCAATAAAATTGGCGAGGAAGCTATACTGGCCTCATTTAGCGTTTTTTTCAATCTTCTGGCAGACCTTTTTTACAACATAAGTGTTGTAGTTAGAGTAAGGTTTTACGTTTTGAAATCTGGATTCGTCACTTCATGAAATTCCCTTTCGTTTGACACCTCATTCATCAAAATCCGTCGATCCTGAGAACCTGAAAAGGGAACTATACCGCACTATATATAGTTTAGATATATTTTTCATTATTTTAACTTAAAATTGTTTCAAAACAGTCTCGCAAACTCACTGAGAAATTTAAAATATCTTACTTAAACATAGGTCGAGTCGTTAGCTCGATAAATCGTTACATGCCTCTTAACTTATATATGATCAAAATTTATACAACAGATTGTTCGTTTTTTGAATTGTTTTAAAACACTCACGGGATCTCCCTGAATAATTCCAGCTATGTGACATACTAATCGCTCGCTGAACAAATCCTTACCTCTTAGAGGACAACGCTTGTGTGACTTTTTCGTTGTCGGGCAAAAAGTGAGACTGATATTCAAAAAAACAAAATTATTAATATTTGTCGATGGTTAAGCTTCAATCTTAAATAATAAAGCCAGCTAGTCATAGATTATTCTCATTGAATGAGCAAGGATGAATGATTGATACAAATCGATCAAGGGCATTGTTGAAGCTAAAAAGTTATGGAAGGTAAGCCTATTATTACATAAAGCACCGGGGGAGGGTCGGAAGGATGGGGGGGCGGAACATTGAACCGGCCGAGAGCATTGTACCCCAAGGCTTGTCTCCGCCAGCTGCAATCTTGAAGTCACTACTATGGGGAAGCTCGCGTGTGCAACGCGTCCCATCCAGAGATCTCGAGATATGGTTGATGAATTAAAAGGAGAAAGCCAAGGAATAAAATGCAGTATTAGATTCATCTTCACGTAAAATTGATACATGAAACTGAGGTTGTTGAACAAAATGGCCCTAGTTTTGACTTCTTAGTGGGTATCTTTTCTTCATCTGTCCGATATTTCGCGAATGGCTGACAACTCTTAATGGAGCGGACGCTCCACAATCAGTCGGAATGATATTCCGAGCGATGATTAACATTCTGATTGATCCTGCAAGTAAAAATTGATGAACTGATGGACTGTACTGAAAGATTTCGAACAATCCTGAAATCCAAGCTTCAGTCACGATAAATGGAGGGAAGTCTAATCTACGCACTGAATAGGTTAGTTTACCTAAGTCTCACAACTAATGTATATGTTAATTTAAAAAAAAAAAGTTTTTAATCTCATTATGTTGTTGAAACAGCTTAAAGTAAAAACAATTTTCTTTTTTAAAGTAGTAGTAGGGCATTAAATTTTAAACAAATCTGAAAAAATGAACTCATTTTACTTTTTAAAAAAGTTTTAATTGTAGAAGTCAGTTAATTATTTTTCTTTTCTTTCTAGTTTTTTTTATCTAGTTGATGAAATTTAATGTTTTAACTTTTATTAGTTTCACTACAACGATTTTCGAATATATATATATCAAACATATTTGAAGACGTTGCGCAGGATCCACACGCGTGTCTCAACGTCCGCAAAGCAAAAATGACGTTCTATGTGTTTGACATTCTATGTTTTTAAATATCGCTGCATTTTTTTTTTGTACGAATTTTTTTTTATTATGTTTCTCTAAATGTTTTTTACTGATAAGTGTACACTTCATAGTTCTGTTTTTTCTTCTTTGTTTTTCTCTGTTTTAATATTTTTCACTATTTATTTTGTATGATATCTGTATTTTGTTGTAATAGGCCATAAAAAAAGTTATTGCTTTGCTTTTTAGTGTATTTTTCTTGTTTCGTATTAAGAGATGCTCAACAGGTAACCACTTGGTTTTTCAGTAATAAAATGAAAGTATGACTTTTCTTACTTATTTCCATTGTATATAATTCTATTGCTGTTGATTTTTAGTCCAATAATATAAAAACAAAAATGTTATTCGCATTTAATTAAATGCACGTCAATTAAAAAAACAAAACAATTAAAATGGACTATATGGACCCTTTTTTAACCACTAGAAGGAGGAGAGACTACAAATATCTTTTTTTTTTTTTTAAATTGACATTTATTCGATTCAATACAAATTACATGCTAAGAACATTGTCATTTTTATATTAATGGACTAAAAATGAACAGTAATAGAATTATACAATATGAAAATATTTTTGATATGTCATAGATTTTTGGTAGCTTGAAATTGAGCCAATTGGCTCGAAACGTTGTGATGACCTAAATAAATTGAAATATTATAAGAAAAATTCAATCCTTGAAGACACCGAAGAATATCAAGTGGGACAGATAAATTATCATATTAGCATGAGTCAAAAAAAAAAAAAAGATGCCCACCTGAAAATTAAAATATACAAATTATAGTCTATAATTAGTTATCTACTAATATTAACTGAACATTCAGAAATTGTGTCAAAATTATATATTAAATTATCATTATTTTTGTAAAATTTTATGATCTTAATTAATAAATTATAAATATATCGTATTAAAATTGATCTGGAATAAGCGTTGAATTAAACGCAAAAATTACTATTTTTTTTTAATTTAAAAGATGTACAACACGAAAAAACAACTTAGTTTCATTAATAATTTAGAAAATATTTAAAAAATAAATATCCTGGTAATATTTCGCCAATTCTGGTATCTTGAAAAAATGAGGAAAAAATATTAAATATCAAATATGCTTACCAGTGGCAACACAATTTATATTAAGAGCTAAAAATACTAATAAAGCAGAGTATTAAATTATTAAAGACCGTTCAACAGAAGATAAAATAAAAATTAAAAAACAAAACTGCAATTTATTACAAAATGGTCTATTATCTCCAAAAAATTATACATCTAAAGTAACATTACCTTCCTGGTAACATAAAGGAAAATAAATAAAAGGTGATTTCTATTATTGGCCTAAACACTTTTTTTCATCTTTAGTAATTTGCTAACAAAAAATAGCGTTACTTCAGTAACACATTCAAAACACCTTTGCAATAGAACATATAAAATATATCTAGACACCATATTTTTGCTCCAAATCGTCAGATTTCAACGATTTTTTTTTTAGTAAAATTCGTAAACTTTTAAATAACCATCTAATTATTAAAAAAATTACATAAAAGTGTATACTTTTTAAGTTATTCGGAACTCAAATTTCATTCCTTGTAACTTTTTTTCCAACTTCTTTTCGTTGAAGTATGTTATACAGATAAATTTAAAGGGCATCGAGAAGAAGACAAGGCAAGTTTCATTGAAATCGGTACATTCATTCGTTCAGGCGCCACAGTCTATAGCAACACAGGTTTTTCGGCCGCCATCTTGAAAGGAAAGCGATGATAGCAATGTCGATGTAGGAGGATCATCCTTGGGTAACCTCTGACTTTTATTTCAGAACTCCGAATTTGAAAGAAATCGGTCCAGTATTCTCGGAGAAAATGCGGGGACGGCGGACGGAGAACATTTTTATTCTTTCGATTCTCGAATTCTACGTTTCCTGAAACGTTAAACCTCAAATTTTGAGGGGGGTTAGGTTTTTGAATTTTTTGGACGATTACAATGGTTCATTATTGAAAACAAAAATATTGAGCGCATCATACATTTATTTAACATTCTATTTAAAATAGAAATCGAAGATGGATTTGTTTTACGAATGCAATACTTTCTCTCTGTTTGTTTCTTGGAAGCCTTGGTTTTATCGAACTCGAGGCGATCTAGCCCTGGAAGGATGATGTCGTCGGACCTAGACATACGGACCAGCTGAGGAGACGTTCTTTGTCCACCGAGCCGAACTAATCGGGCGGAACTTACCTGTGGCGGGCGATAATAGGAGACCCCACAGGCTATCATCTCTACAATAGCTCCCAATGGAACAAAGAATCATTTGTATTTATTGCCCTTCGTGTTCTGTCGTTCTCAAGGCAATCAAACTTGCATGGGGTCAACTTGAGCGTCGATCGGGCTTGCGCTGTCAATGGATGGGTCTCCGTGTAGCCGCTCGGCATCAGGTCATATTTCTAAGCCGAACAGAAAACCACACTATATTTTTGATATATATCATGGTAGAGAAGTGAAAAAGAAATTTTTTTTTTGTAAAATAATATTATATATTAACCCAGAAAATATTTTAACTTAAGTATTTTTTACTGTTGAACCTATTCTATTAAGCAATATTAAATTCTGGCACATTAAGGACAATAGTTAAAAGAGTTCATTCATATTTAAAGAAAGTATGAATTAATAAAACAGTCCATGGTACACCCCCTTTTTTTGGCATATTACTAATGATTAAAAATAAAAATAGTCCAATAATTGGAATCATTTATTTTTTTTTTGTATTGTAAACTTTTATTTATTTTTCTTTGTAACTAGGAAGGTAATGTTACTTTAGATGTATAATTGTTTGGAAATAATAAATCATTGTGAAATAATTTGCAGCGTTTTTATTACTCTATAGGGATGACTGGGTTTTTAATTTACTTATCTTTAGGTTATTTTATTTTTTATTTTATGTAGTTATTGATTATTATTTTACTTTGTTCATATCTCACTATAATTATTGTCCACGTGACAGATTATTATATTTCTAAATACATATTAAAAAAAAAAATATTTAGCTACTACTCACAACCTTCTTAAACATTCCAGTAAAAATTGAATAATTATTTTTTATTGCAAATGTTTTCTAATAAAAATTCATTACAATACCCTAATCCTGTCGATAATGCAGTAGAATACTCCATTCATAAAACTAAGCTCATTGTTTGAATAAGAAAGTCATAAATGTTGGAAGTTTATAAAAAAATATTAACTTCCATCTATTTGTTTTTTTTATCCATTTTCGTAAGTCCTATATTAACCTCATCAGATTGAGAAATAATATTTGAGTATTGGTGAGTGGAGAACTCTAACATCACAAGTTCACTGCAATGTATCTGTCCGTTCCTGGCACGTTTGAGCTTGCGTGATGATTTAGAGATGAAAGATAAAAGTGGAAGAAATACATGATACGCCACTATTCTCAAAATTCTGTTGTTTTTATGGCCGACATTGGTTTAATAACGGTTTAAAAAAAATAAAGAAATAAAAGAAAATTCATGTAGTTAACTTTAAATTGGAGGAATTCCGTTAATAAGAGAAATATGAAGGGTCTTATTTTAGAGTATAAAATTTCAGTTTTACAATCTTTTGTAATAATGTTTTTCTATATATTAGTCGATTAACATATCATTGGTTTACATGTGTCAATTTATTTCTAGTTGGTTATTATGTTTCTAATAATATCTGATTATTTTCATATTACGAACTGTTTTCATCGACATTATAAAAATATGTGAAAGTCACTTCATAGTCGTGATGATCATAAAAAGTTTCTAGAAAAAAATGTCGGACATAAATAAAATCGTCCGATCCATTCTCAAACTATAACTCAGATCGTATCAGGGAGACTTGAGCTTCGGATTTTTTTCTCCTTTGATTCCTCCTGATACGGAAAATGATTGTAAAAGCAATATTTCTAGGATTTTATTGTATTATGTATTTATAATTATACGGATTTATAATTATTTAATAATTACTATAATAATTATTATTAATTAATAATATTATAATAATTATACGGATTTATAATTATAGTATTAATCCATTTTCCTCACCGTCTCTTTAAAATAATTTCTTAGATTGATATTCTAGCTTGACATCTTTTCATTAAACGTACTGTAGTATAGTAATTTTCATTAATTTTTCATTTGATATCTACTGTACAAAATCAAATTGGTAATGCTCTTGTCGATAGAAGCTGTTTTAACTTTTATTTTTATATTCATACCTGTTGCTCCGAATGTGACAATAAGAGAAAATGTCAATAGAATTAGAATTTTTTTTTTTTTTAAATTTCTTTATTGAGTATTATAACAATCTGTCTGTAGAATTAGAAATAAAATGATTAGTTGGTTCCTTAAATGGTATAAATATTCTCTGCCGTTGGGCCCCAATTTTCAAAGTTTGTACCATTTAAATTTTAAGTTCAAGTGATCATTTCAATTTTTTTTTTTTTTGAACTGTTTGTTTCTTTTCATATTATATAGGTGATATTAGGTGTACTTCGGTTAATATTTTAACATTTTTTGAGAGTAAAAATGATCTTTCTGTGTTGTTTATCTAATTATTTATGCAATTGTATGTAGGTATGATTGTGTTTAGAAGTTTCTATTTTATGTTATTTGTTTACTTTTTTTTTCTTTTTATTTATTTCTTCATCAGTATTATTTATTTACTTTTTATATTTATTTCTCTATTATTTGTATATATAGTATGAATGAGAACTTTTAGCAGTAATGCTTATTACTGTGGCTACTCCAGCTGTGGCTGATTGTATTATAATCCCAAAAAAAAAAAATATATATTTATGCTACTTTTTTTTTTTTAACAAAATGCCAAGAAAGTTAAGCTAACAATTTCTTGAGGGTAAAAATAATCTTTCTATATTTTTGTCCAAAATCCTTTATGCACCTTTCGATTTTTTAAATCGGAATAGCAATATAGTTTAGAAGATTCTTATGTTCATTTTTTTCTTCTCTTTTTTACAGTTGCATTTTTTATTTTGTCCACGAAAACTTATAAATTCCATCTCGTTTGAATGTCGGGATTTCTATGGAATGGTTCTGACAAATATCCACCCCCTCTGTGTCGAAGGTACATGGTTTCGTTGGGGAGCCCTTGGCCTGATTTGTTGGAGGATGATGGAGGCACGCAGGCAGGCTTGGCCAAGTCTCAGCATAAATATTTATGAATGATCGTGAAATCTACTCCGACTCTTTGATATCTCGTGAAGGTTGTCGAATAGATGGTGTTCTTCAGGCGGTGTATAAATTGTAAACCCTTTGATATATTTATATATTCTTGTATTTCCAATCTCGGGCAACAGTCCAATATCAATGAAACTAAATGATGAAAGCTTCACAATTCGTTGCAGACACTCCAGCTAAACATTAATAATTTACGGTTTTCTATTTATTTATCAATATAGCATAAGTCGTTTAGGCGTTGAGATGTCATATTAATGTATCCAGTGTGTGTGTAATGTTATTCTGCCTTCGAAGAATCTTTTTTGTTCAAAATATTTATTACTTATTTTAGTATAAAACATTGTATTAGATAAATTCTAAATTACTAAGTTCTGATGAAGATAGACATTTTCTTTTTACACTTGCTCATTCTGAAATTATTAATGCCTTTGAACTCTGGGCAATGTTGTTCATCTTAGCACTGGAAGAAGTGATAAGTACATCACGGGAAATTGTTGGAGTGCACGTCGGAATGAATCATACAATACTTAGATATGCAGATAATATAGCTGTCCTTGAAAGCATTCGAGAAGACATTTAGAGACTAGCTAAGAATATGATAAGAGAAGCAGAGGAAATCTGTCGCCTACGAGTAAATTAAGATAAAACAAAATCGAGCATTCTGTTGTTCATAGCGGCGGGGCAATTGCCAACAAATCTTTTTTTTCCTCCTTTCCTCACCTTTCCGGTTTATGGATTTTTTTTGTATAGTCAGGGGAGAGGGCGTGAGATTAATGCCAGAGTTAAAAGCCTTCGGTTCCAGTACTCGAATTCGTAATATTCCGTTTATTATCGTAATCTCAGGTTGCGTGGCTTTGTACACGCTTTAGCCCGCTCGTCCAGTCCGTCCCCAGAAGCCGAAAAACTTAATATCAACATAATCTTAATGATTTTGATGAAACCTGCCCTTCGTGAACTCTTTTTAAGGTTTTTATGTATTTAATGCGTTACCAAGAAAATGGAGGAAAATATACAAAGTAAACAGAAAGGAGCTCTCAGGAGTAATCGTCTAAATCGGACTTGTATTAGCTGACTAATGATATTTATTCTAGATTTGTTTTCAAGTTTTGGAGATTTTATTATTCACCATTATTATTATTTTATCTCATTCGCTTCAATTTCTGGAGTGTTCTATGTTCTAATGGCCATTTACTACATCGACAACCCATACCCAAGCAATGGTACAATTAAAGAAATAATAAACGTATCCTAGCAGATAAAAAATAAGGGCATTTCAGTTGTCTTCGTGTGGGTTCCAGTCCACAGCAGCATTTTTGGAAATGAAAAGGTTGACCTTGCTGCCCATTTAGCTTGAAGAAACGGGGGTAACAAGACTGAAAGAAAGAGGTTACCTTAGAAGACTGGGTACACCACACAAAGAAAATACTACTAGCAGAGTGGGAGAACGAATGGAGGAACTAAGGGTATAAACTACCTGAAGTGAAACCTAATTGTGGAAAATGGCTCCAGAAGTTCGAGGAGAGAAGTTATATTGTGCCGCCTTTGGATTAAATACTGCCAGTTTACAAATATTTTTTATTTATTTTTATTGTTTTCCCTACCTCGCCTTTTACGCTATACGTGGCTACACCGGGACGCGAACTCGTACTTTTTACTCTTTCATAACTTGGGTTATCTGGTTGCCGAGCAACTCGCAGGCAGTAAAACACCTACTGGACGAATGTCCCCAATTCGAAAAACAAAGAGAAAAAATAGCCCTAGGTAGAACACAAAGATAAATTCTACATGATAGTGAAGAGCGAGTTTCTATTGTAAATTTTTAAAACTTACAAACTACTGCAACAAAACATAAATTATAATAAAACTCCATTGATTATTTAGGATAGAGGCAAGAAAGAGGCAAGAGAAAAAAATATTCATTTATTTTTATGTTTTATGAGTTATAGTGTTAACCTCATATGAAAATAGCTGTCCAGAAGCAGGAGAAAAACGTTTTTCTAAACAGAATAATGAGATAAGATATCCTTAGGATGATAAAGTTGATTTATTGAATACTTATTGCGAAAGTTGCGTAAACACTTTCATAATAATATCATAAATACAAATATATCTAAAATCGTTCTACTTCAAAGCTCCATTCGCTGCCACAATAATGTCATGAATCGAAACTCGTTTTGTCATGGGTGATAAATAATCAGGAAGCAGTATTTTTTTAAAAATAATTTTTTATTTATTCCAACGTTTCAACCCAAAAATGTGGGTCATCTTCAGGGCGTGGTTTAAGCACTGAGGGTGTTTAAAGTACTCCCTCAGGTAAAGTACTTACACCCTCAGTGCTCAAACCACGCCCTGAAGATGACCCACATGTTTGGGTTGAAACATTGGCATAAATAAAAAAATAAAAGTGCGTCCAGATTATTTATTATCCATGATATGTAGAACAGTCGATTAACTTACTTCAATAATTCGATAATTGTAAACATGTTGGTTTTAAACATTAATGAAGTTTTAAATTAATTTTTGTTTCCTTTGTCGATTATATTTATTGATAAAGTAACAATTGATTCCTTTATCTTATAATACGTTGCATTATTTTTGTTTTCTTATTAATTTGGCATTTGATCACTATTCATATAATATGCTGTGCGAATTTTTCGCACGGGCCTACTTGTAATAATTATCAGCTGAATAAGCATATGTTATGATTTAGAATTTATTTATGTTTTGAAGTAAATTTTATCAAATTTACTATGGAGTAATTATAAATTGCCTTGATTATTTTTTTTTGTAGCTACCTATGCAATCGAAAATGTGACTTGCAATTATATATATATATATATATATATATATATTTATATATTTATTTATTTATTTATTTATTTATTTATTTATTTATATATTTAACCTAGATTTTATTTTAATTTTAAATTCTCGTCATAAATGATTATTATTTCTATTCTATGATAATTATTTCAAAACAATATTTTTATTTTTACAATATTTGATTCTTTTTTGTCGGTTTTTTTTTAATAATAAATTTTTCCATTATATTGGAGATCATCAGGGAAGGGGTTGGGGAGCCCTCAAACACGATTATGTGGTGTTGGAATATGTTTAATTTATATTTTTCCTTCGCGTTAGTTGTGGAACGTAGTGCATCAGGTTTTCCTCTTATTAATGTTATATTCATTAATAAGGAAGTGGCTTCTTCATTGCAATGTTTTAAACATTAATTATTCCTTCGGTTATCGTTGATGGTTTCGATAATTTTAAGAAGATGACTTGATGGATATATATATTTGTCAGGCTTCATCTTTGTATCGAGGCCAATAACCTTCTCTTGCCTACGGAGCTGAACAGAACACGACTTACCTGACGTCATTCGACCGTAACAGGATGTATGCTCCGGCCATTTCCTTCTGTCGATGTTGGAAGACTTATCTCGGGATATAAATTTAAATTGATAAGCAGTTTCTTTTTATTTTTTTTTTACAAGAGAAGCTGACATTTAGAGAACTTTAAAATAGAAAAGTGGCACTCTATTAAAAAAGAACGGTGATCTTGGCAGTTAATATCTTAAAGTACCCGGATCTAAGGGTGAAAGGTCAATGATCTACAGTGTGCTGTAATTTAAATATGGTACTTTATTATTAAACAATTATATGTATATTATTATTAATTTAATTTATTATTATTTTTTTTAATCTTCCTGTCTCAATTTTATATATTACCATCATCTCTGTTCTGATAGTTTTCATTAGACTTCTCCTAAACTTATGATTCTAAAATCTTTTTATAGTCCCTTTTCATATACAATGCACAACCCAGCAAAAAAATTGAATTTAGTACAGTAGACCTTATTTGCTCTAGACTCAGAAATATACATTTTATATACGTAATTACTTATAGGCAGAGATTGATATTAAATCTTATTTTTCAAATAAATAAGAGACATAATGTGAATTTCATTTTTAGAATAATAAAATAAAAATCACATTTTATTGTTATAATCAAGGAAAATAAAATATTTCAATTATTCAGGTATACCTAAACATAATAGTTTTTCTTTTGTATTTCATCGACATTTAAGCCGTTTTTTTAATGAACATGCTATCAATTTTGAAATTACGCGCTTAGATATCGATTTATTTTAACTTTTCATATGTCCTCGTTGTTGAGGCCGGTTATTAGCTGATGGAGATATTTTGTATGAAATAATACAGTATTTTTCTTGATCGAAATAAAAAATCAAGTACAATTTTTATTTTCTGATTCCAAAAAATACAAATGTCATTATCAATTGTTAATAATTAGTTATAAATTTATTTATTTATAAAGCAAAAGTCCTATCATGTTTTATCTTCAATTCACAATACAAAAATAAAAATTAATTTCGATCTCTTCTTATACGTAATCAAATACCTAGAAAAAGAAATCTAGATTAAACAATTATTTTTTAAAGTAGTTCGCTCATGTTTCAATGGAAATTTTGAAAAAACTCTTTAACTCCTCATAACTCCCTTAAAATACATACTACCAATGCAGTACAAGAGACTCCATCCCGTAATGCAGAATGTGAAAATCCCAACCACTGATCTTTGGGGATAAGAAAAAAAATAAAAAATCGGATACAGCAGATATCAATTATGTTTTCAACAACGCTTTAGTATATCCAACAACTGCAAGGCTATTTGGCTATTGTTGGTTCTAGTTTCAACGATGTATTACGCTGGCCTTCAAGCAGGTATTTGCTTCATTTAGCGACAGGTGTTTTCTACATCAATATTTCATTACCCGTACCCATAAGATAAAGCGTTCCAAATTAATTACTATATTGGTTTTACCTGCAGAATTATAGTAGTTAGAAATAATAAATTATAACAAAAACTAGCCAAGATATTAATGCCATTCTTACTAGTAGATTAATATGGATCGTTTATTTTTCCTGACTACTTTATATTTTTGAATATCTGTTAAATCATATCGGTACGTCTTATTTTTATTTTATTGTGGATATTTTTTACTCAAGATAAATGAGAAAGAAAATAGATTTAAAAAATAACAAATTATCTTACCTGTACGTTTATACTTCGTAAAATAAATCAGGGCGGAAAAACAAAAAAGACAATAAAAAACAATGACCCTTTAATGAAAAAGAAAGGGGTGCTTTGAAGAAAAAACTTAATTAAGGAAAGGAATCATTTAAAGAATACTTTGAAAAGGGGGAGAAGTGGGTAATGAACAACACCTAAATATCCTGGACCCTTTGTTCCAGAAAAATCTCAACAATTCAGTTTTATTGACGCTTTTAGGTAACGTGCTTCCTCCATTGGCCAACAAATAAAATGTTTTGCCAGAGAGGTCAATTGATTAGTTTTCGAATTCCAATTGAACATCTGAACTAATCCGGCTGAAATTAAAAATTAATGAACCGTGGCTTTGATTAAATCCAGTAGATTAAAATGAGACCCATGTTCCTGTAATAGGAATATTATAGTACTTTATTAATGAGGGATTCTTATTAATATATATTTTAATTACAGTAATCCTTCAGTTTTCGCGATTGTTATTGTTACAGGAAAGTAATGCAAATCTTGAATTTGCGAATAAGAAGTTCATCTTGCGATGTAAATAGTGGATTACCTTTTATGATAAAAAGTAATGGATTGACTTCACCTTGAATAAGACGGCGTTTTTCCCTAAAAGGCCGAATTATTTTCGAAACATTTTGAGGTTTCTACGTAAACATTAAGTTCTTATAACTATTTTTCATCAAATTAGCTCTTACTCTGACTGTCGGGAAATGTCAGTTTTCGTTTACAACAAAGACTAAAACTAACGTTGTCTGTCTTTTTTATGTCACAGCAGTAGATTGTTCAGACTAAACATGTATTTATACATTAGAAGTTGAAATTCACCGATTTCAGGACTCATGAAATTTTACATTTCATGAAATTATTTTGTTGATGTGAAGGACGATGACGTTATCCACTTATGTTAAGTCTTCAATTACCTCAGGTAGAAACAAACTTTAAAAATGCAATTTTTGTGGTCAAAATGTACCCCTAAATAGCTTCGTCTGAATTAATGAATTTGCCATTTAAAATTTGAGTCCTCCAGTGGATGTGGATAGCTGCCTCATAAAAAGGACAAACAAAGTTATTTCTTTTCATAAAAATGTGAACTTTCCAGCATGCCTATATGGGTAAATTTTGACCCTTCGATTTTTATTTTCATTGTTATTTAAGTTATATAATAATAATAATAATAAAAGGCTTAGCGAACCCGAAGGTTCCATGCCTACACCACCAATCGCTTATTACACACCTTCCTCCACCGTTCGCCGTCCAAACCCAGTCCCTTCAGATCGGCTTTAATGCAATCTTCCCACCTTCGCTTCGGTCAAACCCTTGGACGTTTATCATTCGGTACAGCAAATATTAAACTTTTAGGAATTCTCTTGTTACCAAGCCCAACAATTTTACAAGCCCATTTGATTCGCCTCGATGAAATTACCTCAATTGTATTACCCGGATACAGTTCAGGCAATTCGGCGTTGACTAACCGTCTGAACTCCTCATTTTATTATCAGTTAACTCATCCTTCTTCGGTCCAAATATTCTACGCAATACTTTATTTTCAAAAACCTTAAGACTCTGCTCGTCCCTTAAGGTAAGCGGCCAATTTTCGCATCCATAAAGAACTGTAGGTAACACAATGGTTTTATAGATTCTAATTTTTAAGTTCCGGGACATGAGGCGCGAGCTAAGTAGTTTTGTCACAGAAAAAGTTATTTAAGTTGTAATTGTAAAATTTTTATGTTTAAGGCACATTCTCTGGATACAAAAAAGACATATTAGTTCAATTCTTGTTGCTTTTATCAAACGTGGTTCTCCATGACAGTCTTTTAATGTAATCTTTCAAAGAGGAATTGCAATAGGAAATATATTGTTGATTCTTATTATACCTAATTATGTGTTTTTTAATAAAAAGAATATTTATATTTTAATGCAGATTAAAAATATACTTTATTGTTCAGGCTATAGGTTCTTTCTCCTAAAAATTATCTATAAATAGTAGTTTTATAATTGGATTTATAGTTTTATCGGTTGTATTCTTTACAGTGTCTATAAGTTATTAGGCTATTATTTTGATTCGCACTAGTGTTGCCTTAAAACGGTCTTGGTCTTGCAATCATCTTGATCTTGTTCTTGCATTTTTGCAAAACTAATACGCATTGTAGTTCGTAACATTTGTCTATTTATAAAAGTCTATTTTCATTCTCTTGTTGCATTCAGTTATATTGATTATAGGAATGAAGATATATAGTTAGGACTGGGTGTTTCTAATAGCCCTGTTGACACCGCGAGCTTAGATTTATAGTAAGCTGGTGCGATACGTGGCACGCAACTGTTAATGCTTGGGATTTCTATGGAGGCGATAATAAATGTTTCACACAAGGCTTAGTAGGGCGTACTACATCCAACAGGCGCTTACTGAGGTCCCCAGGCAACCATTGTACCATATTGTGCTCGCCAAACATGGCGCACGAAGAGGAGGATTTGGGTCAGCGGTCCCTTTCATTAATTCAAGTAAAAGCTCGCTGTAGCGGAGGAAATTAAACGATTCCTATTAAGCAGCCATGCGTGTGAGGAAGGATTCCCTGTAGTATGTTGGATTTCGATTTTGGTTTCGACTGGGTTCCTAGGTTAGGTATCGACCCTTTAATTATAATCTTCGTTAATACCAGACCTGGCCAACATGCATTTTAAATATTATTAACAAATGTGTTTTATGTTACTAAAATACAATATATTTTAATTAAAAACTATATGTTCAGAAAATACGGTTCAAATACAAAATACTAACAGTATTTTAATGAAGAGAAGTATTGATGAAGTATTTTAATAGTTGGGGTGATCAGTCAAATAAGAAGACAAAAATAAATATTATCATATATTTTTGCCTTATTTGCTTCTTTTTTGACTGATCACCCCAACTATTCTTCTCTTCATTATTCACGACAGTCAATCATTTACCCACAATTATAACAGTGTTTTTTGTGTATGTTGAACTCAAATGATTTTAACTAAGACTTCTGAAGCCTTAGTACTTGAAAGCCTTCAGTGCTCGAACCACGCCCTGAAGATGACCCTAATGTTTTGGTTGAAACGTTGGCACAAATAAAAAAAAAATGTGTATAATGACTGCGTCCTGAATATTTATCATCCATGATACCATATTATATATTTTACCTGACTACCGCAAAGCCACATGGCTACGGTTTAGCCTCACCGCTTGTAGGTATATAACGATTTATTGAATTAACTGATTTTTATTTATGTGTTTTAAAGTGTTCAGTGAGATCCTGTGAATTTTTTTAAATTATTTGAGTTCAACATACTGAAAAGTTATTATAAGAAATGTTTTATTATCTTTCCATTTGAAGGGATGTGATCACTTTTGGGCGAACTGTCGACCGTTTTATTACGTTCGGTGTACCACATTTCTCAGATTCCGTGATTGATTTAAACTACTTGATCTCAGAATACTGAAAAAAAAATTTGTTTCATTATATTTTTAATGTTTTCGTTTTTTTTGCTAGTTCCAAATAATTCACAGTTAAATGAATATATTATCATCAATATTATAAAATTAAAAACAAAATAATAAATCATTTTACTTAAAAAAAAAACCTTATCCGTCCTAAGGAACGGAATATACTTGCTTATCTACTTGGTTGATTGTTAGTTAGTTGACGTTTTATATGAATATTAGAACTTTTTTCCCCTAGAAATTACAATATTGCAGTATAATTAAAAACTTTAATATTATCTATAAGGTAGAAAATAATTCAACATAACACGCCATACCTCTGCCTTTGAGATTTCCTTGAGAACTTGCCGATGTAGTATAGCACCCTTATTGAATTTAGCACCTTATGGTCATTAAAAGTTCCCAACTTGTAATAGCGTGCTATATTGGCCACTGCATGGATCCATTTCGATAAAGTAGTCCTCTAACAGTTTCTCACCCAAAGTAATGTTACTAGTTTCCAACCTATCAAAGTTTCAGGACCCTAAACTCTTTAATTTGGTGTTTGGGCAATTTTCTACTCCTTATCCACGAAAATATAAGGGCTGGGCGCAGATAAAACATAAATATAAGGAAGCAGTCTAAAGTTTACTGACATTTCAACTCCCATGACTATTAATTTTATTATACCTTAAGGTACGTAGTAGTTATTTCGATCATATTTATGGATACAATAACTTATTAAGTGCATACCAATCCTTTTATACGTAAAAAAATATTTTGACTAAGTGCATGATGTTCTGTCTATACAGAGCATAAAGTCACATATGGTACTTAATGACTTTTTTCACTGGATTAATTGATTATATGGTTAATAAAACTAACTAAGTGAGGTAAATCTAACTCCCATTGTATGTACTTCCTATAGTCCGTGGTACAGACACCTTTTTTTCAAATTGTTAACATCCACCGGAAACTTAGTAAATAGCTTCATCTCAGCGTAACCTACAACTGTTTTATTTACGAAAATTAATAGAATTGGGGCGTTTTCAGTCTGGAGATCAGCTAACCTTGTTTATTTACTGCGTACTAAAAACTCGTCAATACCCATTTATTTGCTTTCCACGTCAATCGTAAAATAATTTGAACCGTTTGGCCTCCAAAATAACGAGGTTGTATAAGCCAAACGGCCCAATATTTTTATAGGCTTCCTTTTTTATCGATTTTATTTGTCTAACTTTTCTATCTTACGACCTAGGTGGAAATCAAATGGGTATTTACAAGTTTTAGTACCTAATTAAATAAACAAACTTTGGCGATATACAGATTGAAATCGCCCCTTTTCCATGAGTTTTCGAAAATACAATAGTTGTAGGTTACGGTGAAATGAAGCTATTCACGTAGGTTCAGTTCGGTGTTTGTGTGTTTATAATTTATTAAAAAAGTGGTCTGTACCACGGACTACTAGGTTATAACAGCAAGTTAGTGTTTTGTTTAACTATAATACAGTGCAAAAAGTCATTGTGCGCGTCGTGGTTTAATTTGGTTATCAATTGTTAAGTTTGTTATCTATATGTTAAGTATTTTAATTAATTGCCGAAAATAGAATACATATTTAATTTATTAGCAAAAGACAAAAAATAAATAATCTGATTAATATTTTATTATTATTTTTTAATGAATCAGAAACTTCAAATGCGGTTAGCTCAAATTTATTAAAATGTTACTTGGTGACCTAGACCCACGATCTATTAGATTTTTTAAAATGAATTTACTTGGTAAAAACTTCCAAATTCAATATTTTATCTTTTATGCTTATTTTAGCTTTAGAGATGGATTTTTGTTGATTGTTTATTGTTTTAACTGTTCAAAATCTGTAGACAATGTCCATTTCGACGCTAATAAAAGTAATAAAAATTAATAAATAATTCACATATTATTATATAGATTTATTATTCTAGAAAAAATAAATCATACACGACTGACAATATTCCTGTTATTTATTTATTTATATACAATTACCTATTGGCGTAGATATATTTATTTTATTTGTATTTTTATTTCGCTGTATAAGTCCTTTTATTTTTGGTTGTAAGTTAGTATATTTGAATATTTTACCTGTTTATTTTTGCCGATTTAAAAATATCATTCCTGCATATTTTACGATTTGATACCATATTAAACGAAATATTTTTCGTTGTTATACTCCACATAAATGCGAACCCTGGTTATAATTTTTAGTTGAAGTTGATCATTTCAATAAATTGTCGAATCAACACCTGATATAGGAACTTGACACGTGTGTCTTTTATTTGTCTATAATGCCCACGTTGGCATCCTTCTCTAGACCAGTCTATTTTCGTCCTTCAGTTGTTCTATAAATATAAAGGATATAGATAAAACTAACAAGTTACACGTCCTTCGTTAATTAGCATCGTTAGAAATATATTTTATCTTATATAATTTGAAAAATGGTTCTTTTAATCATAATTATTTTTTATGTAGACATCATAGTATTACTATCATTAAAAAAAAAACTTTTCTCTTGCTATACAATTATACTCAGTAGTCTCCTGCATTTGTTTATATATCTATTTTTCTTATTAATTTTAAATATTTTTGTGTCTATTTTAATTCCAGTTTATGTTGATCTTGGTTTTTCGTCCTGGAGCTTGTATAGGTTCATTCATAAAAGATACAAGGGACCATACACCACCATTAATATTTAGATGTAGTTTCTTATTTCTTTTTTCATTAAAACTCATGAATGAAACGGATTATATTCTTGAATGATCTTAATTTATTTAATTCTATTGGAGCCGTTGGTAGTAGCTAGGTGGAGTACTGATAGTGTGCCAAGACACGTAAAGTTGTACTCGAGGCGACCTCATATCGATCTCTTGGGCTTAGCCCCAGTATATCATTCCCCTCTGCTCTATCTTAGCCAACTTATATTGAGCCATATATATTTTTTTAATATTAGTATATGCATAATATAGTATAGTATGCGACATTTTAGCAATGTATTAAGTTCAATCTTTTATGTTGCCAATAATTTCACAATAAACAAATCTTTATATACAATTTTACTTATAAGGTAGAAAAGGAAATGTTCTTAGTAACTTTGGATTTACATGTTTAGTTTGGAAGTTGAGTTTTATATATATATATATATATATATATATATATATATATATATATATATATATATATATATATATATATATGTGGTGCAGAGTGGCCGAGTAGGCTATCGCTTTTTCAATATTTATGTTGCCTGGCAACATGGTAACGTGAAGAGTACGAGCTCTAGTCCTAGTGATTGAACTCTGGTATTAATCCGTCGCCCTCTCCTCTGGTCCAGGAACAGTATGTTTTTTAAAACATATTAGATATTACAATCTGTCACAATTAAGGACATTTATAATAGCATTCAAAGAGCACATTCACAATCAATAAAAATAAACAATACAGTCAAATAATAATCCTAAAAATAAACAAAATGAAACTTAACTAAACAAAAAGAAACTAAGCTAGAAGAAATAATTACCCAAATACCCACATGCAATATCTATACAATATCTAAAAAGAAAAACTTCATTCACTCCAAGATCTCCGAGCCATGCCTTTCTGCCCACTCATGGAAGGAAAGGCAGGACTCTAGGAGATCCCAGCGCCCCTCACGCAGCCGCATTACTGGTATTAAAGACCAGGCTTCTGGGGATTTAGGAATCTGGCCACTGCCAAAACTCCATATATTAAATACAGAAGGTAAACAGAAATGGAGGTTGTTCGGTTTGCATTAGTGTTAAAAATCTTGTATGATTCCTTTTTAATTTATTACTATCACTATTTATTACACATTTTTTAGTTGCGAAAAGTCGACAAGTATTAGGCAATTGTGTTAAAAGTAGATCTTAAATTATACTAATTAAGAATTTAAAACAATAGGTACACAAAGTTATTTAGAATTCGTTGATGGATAATTTATAAATTTGTTATTTTAGAAAACAAAACTTTCTGATCATTATAAATATCTTCCATGAGATAGAGGTTACTAACTGCAGATTGTGGGGGAGATATTTTTCTCGGAGAGAAAAATCTAACATAGCAGTTTTCTTGAATGGAGGCCAACTTCGTTCGTGTCAGCAGTTTTTTTTATTTCATGCTGGTTTCGAACTTTTCTTCCTGTTGAGAGTTAAGTGTAGCAACAATTAGGAAGGGTTAGCCGTTGATACCATAATCTGTATTGTCGTAATCTATAATTATTTATGTAATATTGTATTATAGTATCCGTGCTTTGTTTTTTAATCTTTCTTATGTTTGTGATATAATATCTGCCTCTGCCAAGATTACTGCGGTTCGTAATTAAGTTGGGAAATTAATAAAACTAATTCATAAAAATGGTAGAAAATAAAGTTATAAATTAAAAAAAAATGGATATATTTTTTTTTCTCGTGACTATCGAAGATAATTTTTAACTGTGGGTTGATGATTGATTTTAGTGAATAATTGAAGAGAAGGATTGTTGGGATGATCAGTCAAAATAAAAATAATTATATTTATTTTTATATTTGCTGACGTTCATGCCTTCATCATGGCTTAGCGAGAAGAGAGTTCTAGATCGACTCGATATAATAATTCGAAGATAATTTTGGTTTTTGGAGCAGTGAGTTTAATAAAAAAAAAAGAAAAAGAAAGTTGCCAAGTAGTGTCAGTATATCTTTCTCAACATTTCTTTTTGTTAAATAATTACCTATATTTCAAGGTTTATAATAAAAAATAGCCGAAACTATTTTTAAAATAAAGTCTGGAAAAATGCAAGCTTAGATGAAAGTAGTGACTGGATCTGAAATTTAGGTATTGAACTTCACATCTCTGAGAATATAACTAAACATATATTTGGTTTTTAATTTGGAATTGTTTGATTAGTGTTACATTTAGTAGTGTTACATTCTGTCACTACAAAATGCTTTTGTAATAATGAAAAAAAAAGTTCATTCGCATCTATTTGCTGAAAATAAAAATAAATTTGAATATAATAAGAGCAAAACAATAATATTAAAAAAAAAAAAGTTCTACAGACATGCCTATGCTGCTATCGCAAATATCTTGAATGGAGAATTTGACCATTGTTGGAAAAAAAATTAACACACAGAACGTGATTTTCCTCGACGATACGATATCCTTTGTCGGTGCTCTGTGTAACTGCTACAATAAAATATATATTAATAAAATTATATCGCCATATTGCCACTGGCAGGAATGTCGTATCATCATGACATACCGCACTCTTTTTGTAGTAGCCTTTAACCTTCAAGGAGGATTGTAGGGAGGGTTGTATGCGTAAGGTTCTGTTACAATTTTGGATTCTGGATCAAGTAAAAAAACAAAAATTATAAATGAATGTCAAAATGTTGTTGCCTATCTGGAATAGGAATCATTGACGTTGACCAGGGCGCCAACTGATAATTATCTTGTTGCCGGGCAACACGTGGTTTTGCGAACGCATTTGCTCGCTCGGCCACCCCGTCCCCAATTGTGGTATTGTTCTAAAGAAATGAATTGATTATAGAGTATTGGATTGAGGTCGGAGACTTCTACAAGCTTATCAAAAAAATATTTATTGAAACAATTTTTAAAGGAAGGAGATGGTCATAAATAAGGTGTGGCCGTCATAAATAGGCTGAATAGTGGCAAAACTATTTTATTAAAAGCCTTTTATGATGGTCCCATCTCCTTCCTTTATAATGTAACGGTCAACTATTAATTATTCAATATAAACAATTTTTAGTTATGATCCTAGGCTGTTGCCATTGGCGAATTCTCTCCTTTGCGATCAATACCCTTAGCACATAAAGTATTTTCTCCGTGACCTTATGCCTGAGGGTTCTCCTCGCAGGTCCTAATAAGGCAACCTCTAAAGCCTTCTGAAATGTCTTCGATAATTGCGTTTGATGAAAGAACTAATCCATTTGTCTGCAATTTCTCCCACATTTCGTTACGAATCATTTCATTTCCATAAGAAGCATCGAAACAATTTGTCCCTAATTATCTTTCACCGTATAAGTTTGAACTTTACAGCTAATAATATTATTTTATAAGACATATTGTGAGCTACTTGCAGAGTTGGGCAAAAATTATCTGTAACTAACTATAGCTAAATTAACTAAAACAGAAACAGATAAATAGTTTAAACAAAGTTTTCATTTGTTATATCAAAATCTGCTGTACGCTGTAACACCTTCTGTGCTGATGTACAACGAGCTTGATGGATTAGTATGCTGTGTCAGTTAGCAACCCAGTATAATTGAGCAGCATTAGGATTTTGTTATAGTTATCTTTTAATGTGTTATTTTTTATGATATTTATATTATATTGCATTATTCTAAAATCTATTTAAAAATTATGTATCCTTATTAAAAATTAATTCATTTATTCTTAAAATGAATCATTGTATTTTTCTTCCGTTTTTTTATTGAGCCTTTAAAAAAATAATCCTACTGTATACGAAATATATTTTCATTAAGCCAACATCGTAAATATTATAGTATTTTTATATTTTTTTAAATATTCGTCAAACTAATTTCTTTTGTTTTTCTACCAATCGCTTGTGGAAACACATTCTTTGTGTTACCGTTATTGGTTGCTTGTTGTATGTAATTCTTTCTATCCCACTGTTCGAATATAGTAAGTTTTTCTTTTATTTTGCAGTGACATATTTCTCCCCTCTAAAGATGACATGAAGTCCCAAGAAAAGTGTTTTTCATAAAGGGTGGGAACGAGTATTGATTTGTGAAGCGCTCAAAGCTGAAGTTTAGGATTGCGTAGTTTAAAAGGAACCCCTACAACGATAGACCCTTTTCATGGCATGTTGCTTCTGATTGCCCTAGGCGAGTTCAATTTACAAAAATATATGTAATTTTGGCATTTTTATATCAAATATTAAATATTAGGTTTTGGAAATCAAAACATGAGTGGATGGCTCCGTCGTGATTTTTATTATAACTTATATTTTTTATAAATGAATTTATTAACTCAGCTTTTTTTTCGTGAATATAATCAATAAATAAATTTACGCGAGTACATTAAATTCATTTATTACTGAACACTGCGGTAAGATATAGCGTTACACCCTTTATAGGAAAGCCTTGTTGGTTAATTTTTCTTATATAAAGTTTAATAAATATTTTTTTCTATTATTGTTTTTGTATTATAATGTTAAAACAAATTAAACTAAACTGACTAAAAAAAATAATTAAAAATCATAAACTACTGCTTCCTCGTGTTGATCCAATTTAAAGTATCGTTAAATGCATCGTAACTTTCTTCTATCTTTAAAGAGTATTGAAATTCCAAAATTCTTAAATTAAGGGGGGGGGAGTACAATCCTCTGATAAAGCCATTACTGATATATGACTGCGAGACCTGGGCACTAACCAGCACTCCAGAAAGAAGTATTGAAAGATTTTTTATTGCGTGGTACAGACTCCTTTTCATCACATTATTGACATCCGCCTGAAACTTGAATATCTTCATCTCATCGTAATCTACAAATATTTTATTTACGAAAATTTTCGAATAAAGAATAGAAACTGAAAAGGATTCCGCGCGATATTCGGAACGATCTGTTATTAGAGTTTTATCTTATGGAGAAGAATCAAGGATCCAGTCAATCAATATCTCATGATATAAAGATAAGGCTCTCAAAGATGTTTAGATCGAATCAACAAAGATGCAATAGGACTGCATACACATAACTGGAGAGAAATATTCTAAGAATTACAGAGATTGAGAAGGCTGGTTAAGGCGGAATAAGATTTACTATTAAATTAAATCATACAATTCAGAAATACGTCTGTTGGATAAATTAATAGAAGACTTTTTTATTTATATTTATATTTACAATGTGTTATAAATACATAATTTTGTTTTTTATTAATACAGATATGAATGGTTTATCTATGTAAATATAAACATGTATCTTAAAGATGGGTAATTAGTCGACTGATCAATTATTAGGACGAAACAAAATTGTCAGGATTTACAGTTAAGAATTTTTATTAGGTTAGCCGACTTTCGACTCAAACATGTGGGTAATCATCAGGACTATATTTTGGGAGTTGGGACAAGAACTCAAGTTCTTGTGTCTCTTTCTTCTGAGTTCTTGTTCCAAATCCCAAAAGATAGCTCTGAACCCGCATGTTAGGGCCGAAACATCGGCCAACCTAATGAAAATTCTACACTGTAAATCCTGACAATTTTGTTTCATCATAAATATGTATCATTCATTTCAGTTATATTAGCATTTTTATATCGTTGTCGGAAAGTAGTGATTTTTGTGTGTGTAGTAATTTGTGTAAGTAGTAATTTATTTATTAACATGGTGTTAATAACTGTATAATTGTATTTAGAACAAATTTATTTATAAAAAACATAATTTATTTCTAGTTGAAAGTTTGAACTTGCATGGTTATATTATAGTAGGAAATTTCTTTTTTTCTCATGGCTTACAAAAAAAAAAAAAAAAATCGCCTTTTTTCAACTCTTGTCTGAATAAACTGGATGAATTTTAAAAGAAAAAAAAAATCAGGTATAAATAATACTAATAGAATATATTATAAAGATAAAAGAAGGTGTTAAATGAAATCTGCTCACGCTAACGGTATTAGCATAACTGTGTATAACCGTTAATTGCTTGTTTTGTTGTTTTGTATTTCTTTTGAAAACTACAGTTTCCTTAAAAGTTTGTTAGCATATGAACAAAGCATTTTTAGGGCAAACCAAACAACATGAGAATAAAAAAAAAATTAATACAGATTTGATTAATGGAAACACTGGTGTGAATGAAACGAACTTAAAAAAAAAAGAAGCATAAATCAGACGAAATGGTTCGCGTTACGAACTTCCAATTATTACCTCAACCGCGTGTTGGTTATTATCCTATTAATTTAAAATATAGCTTATCCATTTTAATTATGAAGTTATTTAAAACTAAGATTTTTTAAGATTATCGACCAACGCATTCGTACTCTTTACTTCCCATTTCATATTAAACTACACGGGCACAACAATTGATTTATAAACGACATGGCCACAACTGACATCAGAAGGCGACTGAAAAGGAACTAGATGAGAGATATTTCCTGAATTAAGGAAGCAAATAACGACTTACAAGAGATGCTGCTGGATACTTTGATATTTTCTTCATGCCTGTAATTTATTTTTCCAAGTTCATTAAAACACGTCTGCTTAATGTCAAATAGAATGCCAGTTGCGGATTAAAATTTAAAGAGAAAATAAAGCATGTTTAACAGAAAATAAAGCCGATCCAACAGTAATGCATTTCATGTAGTCAATAATATATATATATATATATATATATATATATATATATATATATATATATATATATATATATATATATATATATATATATATATATATATATATAAAGTGTACATACAAACAAGAAAGATTGATATAACCTAAATTCTAAATGATAAGATATGCTTATTCAGCTGATAATTATTACTAGTAGGTCTGTGGAAAATATTATATAAAGCATATTGTATTGTTAAGTGATCAAATGCCAAATTAATAAGAAAACAAAATAATGCGATGTATCAGAAGATAAAGAAATCAATTGTTATCTAGATGAATATAATCGACAAAGGAAACAAAAATTAATTTAAAACTTCATTAATGTTTAAGGTAAGAGGGCATACAGCGTGCATAGCCCTCTTACCTTAAAATGCCCTTGGGCAATAAAAGGAAAAAAAAAAATTATGTATATATAACAGTTATATATTGTACTTGGTAATAAAGAAATTCCTTGAGGGGTAGGAAAAAAAAAAAATTAATGTTTGAAACCAACATGTTTACAATTTTCAATAAGCCATATCTTTACCATAAATTCCCCTTTTGTAGAGAATTTAGTTAACATTTATATAATCATGAACATAACCAAGGAAAAAGTGTGTATTTTTTTAGTTATTCGCAAATAAAATTTCTTTTCTTTCATAAATTTTTTGCCTGAACTTTCGGGTTGATTGGACTATTTTGCACGCCTGAAGGAGAAGGAAGCCTTCAAAATTGGTTAGCCTGGAAAGGAAGCCTCTCTTGAGATTTGATGAAGAATTGACGATGATGTGGCTTGCCGACACATCTTCCATAAATAATATAAACGTCTCCTCTCTCGATCATAGGGGCCTCAAGTCGACGAAATGAGACATGTATCCAATGGCAGTACTTCAATTAGCGTAAGGTTGTGTGGATGCGAACCCTTTGCCTTGCATTTTCTCGAAAATAGTACGTTTTTGGGCTTAAAAACGCAGAGTCTGATAGTTCCAAAGGAACTATCCTGGTCTTGCTGTGCGCATCAAAATCTTCAAAGTCCGTAAATATCTACAGACTTTATCGAATTTATTAATTTAAAAAGAAAAACAAAAGCGGATAATACGATTCGCACCCCCCGTGAAATTTTGAAACCAACGATACCCCATTCATGGTATTTGAGCATGGCAAGAGCTTATATTTGGTACAAAACCGTTTTCGAGCCTTACTATAATAACAAATGTGGGGATTTTTATAATATATTATTAGAGTTCTATTCATTTTTCTATTTCTGGTATCACGAAGTTCTCATTTTTTCATAACACCAAGGCCAATATTTTCCTCGAAGTATTGGTCGAAACGTCGTCACATAAGATATTGTAAATAGCAATAAATCTTTGGTGAAAATAATGGTCTTTATTTTATGAAAAATAAGTATTATTATAGATTTTATCTTTATCATGAACTGCATTTAATTTATAATTAAGTGATTTTTAATTCGCGCATATCCATTTTTTATTGCTTGTTTAATTTATTTAATCCTTTTCAGTTCATTGTCCATTGTTATGGTAATTAACCTCTGTCACTAAACCTCAGAACATTAATCCTTAATATTCTGCTTTATTGTCCGTTCAGGGCTATTAATAAAATTATAAATCCTGGTCTTTTATATAAGTTTTAACTGCGTTTCTTGTTGCAATATCATCCAGATTATGTTCTTATTGAGGAGGGGTCTGGTCTCCCCCAAGAAAGGATATCCTCATTTAAAGTCTTGTTTACTTGGCAGCTGGAGGGTATAAGAACATTAGAATTGGTTTTGATTCCTTGCGAGTTTTCCAATGGGCTATCTCTGCAGCGGAAATTAAGTTCTACTGAATAGTCATTTGAATAAAGATGTTCATTCCGTCCTGATAAAGACAGAAAGAAATAAAGCATCTACTTCTTCTAAGCATACTACAGAATTTTATGTGGTGTTTTTGTCATTAATTTTGATATGCTAATCAACATACATTAAAAATGTCGGGCTGGGTCCGTGACCATGTTTTAAAAAATATTTTCCATTATTTGTGGGACACCAAACATATAGAGTTGTATTAGTGAAATGGTAATTCATTCTTCAATTTTTCAAGATGAATTACGAAGAACATATGAAGCAAGGTTTTAGTTGTAATATTAATTTCCTGCCACATTTAGTGGGGAATAGTTTAACTACAATCAGATTTAACCGATTAAACTCTATCTACAAAAAGTGGTGACTCCATTGGTGGTTAAAAATCAAACTATTTAACTAATATTTTTAGAACAAAGCTTTGAAGTCGAGAAACCCACGTGTAAAAAGCCTTAAGACCATCCTTATGGGAATTAAGGTCGAAATTTAAAGATGATTTCACTATCCAACCTAACGTCTCTCTACGCCCATGGTTCTCTAACACTTGTGTGAAGTTAAACAGAAAAAAAATAGTTTTACAAGATGAAGAATTAATCATGGTCGAACACATCGCGGCTTGACATTAATTAAAGTTGAGAAAACCATAAATGTTCGACATGTAACTCCATCGAGAACCCCCATCCATCGAGAAAATATGATAAGTACCCCCTCATCCAAAACAATAAATATCACTTTCCGCCAAGAGCTGGTTGATCTAGATAGGGATACCATTAAGGCATTTTGCAAATTTATTGAAGAATCCAAAATATGTTAGAATCCATATAAAATAAACAAATAAATAATAATAATAATGTAATCTATATTTCCATTATATTTTAATATGGGCAGTAAAGGACTTCTGTGAGAATCCTGGGCCGACGAAAGGAAAATAATGAAAAAAGACCATCTTTCTATTTCTAATATTTTTATTTATTAGAATTTTTTTTTTTTTGTAATACCAATAAATATTATATTAATTGCTTTACAATTGTATATTTTCCTCTGAACCCCTTGATAAACTGTTTTTTGTCCATTCCCTTGGGAGTATTTTGAAACAACCTTTTGATACACTGAGTTTTGTAAAAAACGTGAGGGCATAGTAAAATTACTATATGTTGTGTCGCTATCCAGTAAAATTAGATAATTTGGATACCGTTGATGGAAATGAATGTTGAATAGCAGGAGACAGTTTTATTCGCCTTATTTGACATCAAATGAAACTGTCAGCGTCTATGTAACCTTACGATACAGTATAAAAAAAAAAAAAAAAAAATCCAGACTTTATTTGTTTATATTAATGACGACCGTCGCATTCGACCATATTTATATGGTCTTGGTAAGTCGAAAAATGGTTCTGTAACTACAATCCAACTTAACCGAGTAAAAGGGTCTATAAAATCTGTGGTGACTCCCCTGGTGGTTGAAAACCAAGCTAGTTAACTAATATTTTTAGAACAAAGCCTCTTGAAATCGAGAAACTTGAACGTGTAAAAGATCTTAAGACTTTAAGTAGCTATGCGTGTTGTGATAATCACAGAAGTCTGCTGCATCAGAGTAGAAGTTGCTAACTCTAAATATCAGTTACCTATTCAAAAATTGGTGTAGAAAATTAAGAAGTGTTATTATGCTGATTATTTTAACTTTAAACTCTACACAGATGACTGATGGTGTACGATGGACTCTCGGTAGATTTTGAAGCCAAACTTGAATGCCTAATGAATTGTGCAATAAATTTTGTTTTCGAAATCTCAAGAGACACGAATATTACCCAGTATTACATCGAGTTGAAGTGTTCATCCTATCGCGTCATTACTTTCTAAGTAAAATTCTGTTCTAGGTCATTAGAACTCATCGACCCTCCTATATTTCTCACACATTACAATTTAAATACTCCATCCAATCCCGTCCTACTAGATCTCGTACTTCCGACCTCTATCCTCCTCCTCACCGAACTGCTGCATTTGGCAAATCGTATTCAAGCCGTCTCTCTCTGGAATTTCATTCCTGTTGATATTCGACACGCACAATCAGTTTCCTCTGAAAACATTACTCCTTTCTCAATCCGACTGACTACGAAATATACCTAAGCAAACTATTTTAGTACCTCCAGAGACTATTGCTGTTTATTTCTGTTTATTTATGTTATTTTAGTTTCCTTTGTTTATTTTATATATATGTACGTTTCTTTTCTTTTTCTCTCTCTTCTGCAGTTTTACTTTTAATTAACTATTATTGTAAATATTTAATTTATTTATGACCACACAGACATGCATTCTGTACTTATAAATTGTTCTAAAGGGACAACAATCCCATAATAATAACATATATATTTTCAATTCGACTCGACAATATCGACCACAGCGCTACCGTTATTAGCGACGTAATAACAGAAGCAGCTCATGGAACAATTCCTCTTACAGTTAATAAACTATCTCATACAAGAGTACCATGGTGGAATGAAAAATGTCAAAACGCTGTGAAAGCGAAGAAACGTGCCCTCAACAAATTTAGAAAAACAAGAAATGTGCTTGATGCAATTGAATTTAAAAGATTGAGAGCCATAGCGAACAGAACCATAAAAGAAAGCAAAAGATCGTCATGGAAAGACTTTGTATCTTCAATTAATCAAAACACCTCAATGAAGGAGCTCTGGAATAAAGTGAAAAGCGTTAAGGGGATCCCCAAAACAAAGAAATTGCCTGGTATAAAGAGTGGACAAGACAGTATAACTGACCCTGATGAAATCGCGGAAAAATTGGCAGAATACTTTTATCAAGTATCCTCTATTATTACCCAAACCCCTATAAGCTGTAAAAATATGCCAGATCATTTGAACTTAGGCCACGAAGAAAACTACAATATTCCCATCGGGATACATGAACTCGAATATTTTCTACAGAAATGCTCAAAGAAATCCGCTGTAGGTAGTGACGGAATCTCATATGTGATGCTATATAATCTACCTGACGAAGGGAAACAGATACTATTGCGACTGTACAACCGAATTTGGGATACTGGCTATCTGCCACTAACATGGAGGCATTCCTTGATAGTGCCCATACAAAAAAAGGAAAAAAGTTGTCTTATAACAGACTTCCGCCCAATATCACTTCTCTCATGTGTGAGCAAACTGCAAGAAAAAATAGTAAATCAGAGAATGACTGAGGTAATAAAAAAGAGAGAGCTGCTCACTCCGTACCAATTCGGTTTCAGGGAAGACCACACCGCAATTGACCCCGTCCAAATACTGAAATGGGAAGCCCAACAAGCATTCCAAAAGAAGCAACACCTCATTGCCATATTCCTGGATGTCGAGAAAGCCTACGACACGCTGTGGAGATGGCGAGTATTAGACATACTAAGAAGATGGCACATCAAAGGAAAATTATGGAAGTACATAAAGAATTTCCTAAAAAATAGAACATTTAGTGTCAAAGTCGGAAATTCAGAATCCTCTATCTACAACATGGAGAATGGCACCCCTCAAGGATCCCCACTCAGCGTGACCCTCTTTCAGATCGCAGTAAATGACATAGCGGATGTAGTTGTCAAGCCTGCAAAAACCATTTTGTACGCAGATGACATAATGCTGCTCATTCGAAGTAAATCATTAGAATTCTTAAAGTGGAAGACGCAAGAAGCACTAGAAAACATAGAAAAATGGGCAACAGAGAGTGGGTTTAAACTATCTGCTAGCAAAACTAGAGCCATGCACTTTTGCAGATTAAGAGGGTGCACAATAAATCCAAAAATACGGATGGGTGGTGCTGAAATTCCATTCGTTAACAGCCTAAAATATTTGGGAATGGAGTTAGATCGCCCGCTTAGATGGACAATTCATATAAAACTGCCTAAAGAAGAGTGCCTCAAAAGAGTTGCCCTACTAAAATGCCTTTCTCATACGACTTGGGGAGCAGATAGAAAAAGCCTATTGAAAGTATACTATGCAAGTATTAGAAGCAAATTGGACTACGGCTCAAGCGTTTACGGCTCTGCTTCAAGCAAAACTTTAAGAATGTTGGACGTGGTACACAACTCTGCATTAAGAATTTGTACAGGGGCATTGCCAACCTCCCCTGTGGAAAGTCTATATGCAGAAGCTGGTGAACCTCCTCTAACCTTCAGAAGATTTTTCATGACAACGAAGTATGGTCTCAAAATCAAGACTAACCCAAGACACATACTAAATAAGATATTATTCTGCAATGAGGAATCAGGTAACATCAGGGAGAAAAACTTTGTAGAAACGCTTCTTGAGCATTTTTCGGATCTTAACATTGAAAATGTTCTGGATGTGCCGGATATAATAATTCCCAGATGGACCAATGTCAAACCAATTATAGATACCTCAATTTCCAGACATAAAAAGGATACGGCACTTCCAGTTGAAGTTCAAAAATTATTTTTAGAAACTTTGGAAAAATATAAGGAGTGTCACATCTTGTATACGGATGCCTCAAAAGTTGATAAGGAAGTAGGGTGTTCCGTTATGAATTTTAATACTCAAAAACTATTCAAAATTCCGGAGGCTTGCTCAGTGTTTACTGGTGAAATGCTAGCAATTAGAGAAGCTCTTAAACACATAGAGACAAGTGAAACTACCAATTGGGCAGTGGTGACAGACTCTATGAGTTCATTACTAGCTATTGAACATAACAGGCCCAAAACCTCTCTCGCAAAAGATGTAAGAAACGTTTGGTGGCTACTAAGGGAGAAGGGCAAAGAAGTAGTGTTCATTTGGGTCCCTTCGCATTGCGGGATCATCGGTAATGAACAAGCAGATCAAGCAGCCAACATAGCAAGAAAGCCAAATACAACATCCGTTGAATCAATTAATGAAATCCCTCTGGAGGATTACGTTATAAAAATTAAGGAGAATGTATGGAACATGTGGCAAAACAAGTGGGAACAAGGAGAATCGAAATTAAAAGAAATTAAACCCCACTGTTTAAAATGGGAAACCTCGCACCGACCATCTCGAAAAGAGGAGACAGCCCTTTGCAGACTGCGAATTGGACATTGTGAGTTCTCGCACTCCTACCTACTAAGAGGACTTGATCCTCCGACCTGCGAGAACTGCAATGTCCAAAGGACAGTAAAACACATTATTCAAGAATGCCCTACATTTGATCATATAAGGAGAAAGTTAGACATGGCACAGAGTCTGAAAGAAAATCTACAAGACCATGAAAATGCCGTTAAAAAAACTTTAAAGTTCTTAAAAATGATAAAATTCTACAACAGAGTTTAATTCAAAGGTGTTGCCAATGACCCTACAGGGTAGAGGCAACAAAAAAAAAAATCAAATAAATAAATAAATATTTTCAATTCATTTCACATATTTTAATATGTGATGGATATAACAGTATCCAAGTGGGAACTAATAATGAAATCGACACCTGTATTAACCTGCGTGCTCAACAGTACTTCGTAAGAAAACACGAAGGCTTATTCGGAACGTTATGATTCGATAATCTCTTTCTCTTCGAAGTTGTTGAAATGAAAATATTCCCCATCATGTTTTTGAACTTTCACAACATAATACAATGTTTCGGTCTTAACTAAATTTCTTGTTCTTCTATATCTTAAGCTCGAGAAACATCCATGCATATTTCTTTGGTCGCAGGGAATAACTTGATAAGTAAATGAACTTCGCGATCTATTTGTATTGTAATCATCTCAAAAGTCTTCTGAATACCGGGAAGGAATTAGTAACTCACTGCTCTAAATATTTTAGAGGCATAGATAAGAATTCTGGAATAGTAACTTCTCGGTATTTAGAATGTTTGTAAGATGATAACAACTCACGAGGTCCACTTTTTTTTCCTTCAGACTCTAGATTTCAGGAACTAATCTTTTATGTTGAATACTCCTTAAATGTGGAATTTAAATCTTTTCATTCCTGAAATTGAAAGAAATAGTATCCAATTGTTTCCTCGTGTGTACTGTATTGTAGTAGACAGTGCAAGCCTAGTATAATTAGATTTCACGCCAAATAAACCCTCCAGCGGTCTAATTTCTATTGCTATCAAAAATCCTCATTTGATTGCACTACATGGTCTTCTTGAATGAACTTCTGAAAGAGCGTGTTGTGTGGTTTCTAATCTACCTCATGTACTCAGTGTTTATCAGTTTATAGCCGGCTGGAGATGGCTGTTGTTATTTGACAACATACGCTCAATGATAGGACTTATGAACCTTTTTTACTTATTTGTTTTATTCTATATTATTTTGTTTTTTGTTAGAGTGGAATATTGTTTTACTATTGGTAAAAATTTTTCTATAGTCACCGCGTTGACGAATTGGCACCTGCGGGCTCGTGAGACTATAAGTCGTCGCAACGCGTCTGTATTGTAGTATGGGCTTTTTCAAAAACTAAAGTTCAGTCTCCCCTCTCTCTTACTTTTACCTCTATTTTTAAAATTTAAATTATAATTAATAAATTTATTGCTATGTTTCGTCAATAAATTAATTTCATATAAAAGGTACAACATCCGTTTTGTATGTCAGATTTAAAAAAGACATGCAGTAGCATGCAATAGTTGGTAATTATAAATTATTATAATTTCAATTATTTATGAAGCAACGCAATATTAATTTTTATTTTTATTATCTCTACTTGTTCATAAGTATTGCCTTCTATCTCTGTAGCTTGAAGAAAGTTTGAATTTATTGTTTTATAACTTTCCAATTTTTAAAGGTAGACGTAGTTAAAATAATTAAATTATAAAATTCAGATTATCACTTCGATGTTTTCTCTGAAGCCTGCTAAAGTCATTGCCGTGCCATCTGTGGGCATTTCGTCATATCCATATGAATCTTTGTTATAAAAAAAAATCCAAAAAAAGTGTGGAAGCTAGATCAAGACGTTTCATAGCCCATTTATAGACTTATCGCATAGGATGTCTATTAGCGTAATGAAGACTTAACAAAAAAAAAAGAGGTTTCTCGAAATCAGTAGTTGAGCCATTTTGTCTTGAAAATTGGCACACAAGTGGTAACAGGTAGAAATCTATTTATTTTATAACATATGTCGGCAAATTACTACATTTTATTGTTCTTATTTTGTTCTGCTAAATCGTTGGTATGATGACCAATAAGACATAGAACATGATGGTTCTACAGATATTTTGACCACAAATTCGAGAAGGCTACCAATACAAATATTGGACCGTTTGGCCTATGTAATCTCGTTATTTTTTAATGGTCATCATGTATTATATATTATGATAACAGTAAATGTTATATTTAAAATGCCAATTGAACAAGTAAATTATTTAATTATAGAATTATTTTGAAGTAAATTGTAAGCAATAATATCTTTTCTTTCTTTTTTTTCAGGGAAAAATCTATATACCAACGAGCATGTAGCCATTAAGATGGTGAGTACAATTTTTTATTTTTTAAATTAAATTAAATTAATAATAGATTATGATTTTAATTGAGCTGCATTACTCCCACTATTTTATTTCAACAATAAAAAATCTCTTAAGGAAAATGATGGTTTTATTTAATATATAATATGACATGAGTTTTGACACGTTTGGGGTTGAGATCAAGCCATACGGCCCAATGTTTTTGTAGGCCACTTTTTTCACGATTTTGTGGTCAAATTATTTTACGATTCAAGTGGAAAATAAATGGGTCTCCGTTACTTTTTTGTACCTCATTAACCACACCCAATTTATCGATCTCCGCATTTAAAACACCCCATTTTCGAGAATTCTCATTTATAAAAAAATTATATGTTACGATAAGATTCATTCTATTCGTGAAGTTTTAGCGGATGTTGAAAATTCGATAAAAAGGATACCATGGACTTTTATATATTCCCCACATTCACCATAATATATTCTCGAGCTGTCTAAACTCTATTGTAATTATATTTAAAAAAGATTATGTTTATAGCTCAAATTAGGATGAATCCACTTCCGATAACTTTAATCGATAGCTACTCTACCGCTAGCACTGATACCCGCTCTTCTAAATACTATTAGCAGGTCGACTACCTCTAATCATTTTGACATAATCGATATACCGCAACACGTTTCAACTCCGCCTTCCCCCTCCAATAGTCTTATTTTTATGCACATGTTTGCTGAGATTAATGTAAACATTAATTTATTTTTGGTATCATAACTGCTATCATGTCCTATACTCCAAACCATCAATTTCTGCCTTTCTCCAGAATGGATATCAAAGATCATTTTCCTATAACTTTTATAAGGGTTGTTAGCCTTTTTCTGAAATTCATTATCTCAAGAAAATATTTTCAGCAAGCCGATGGACTCAAAAACGCGAATAAAAGTTATGGAATAACATGTTATTAAACCGAAATGATAAATTACTGCAATTTATGCTGGTCAAATCTCACTACGAAAATATATATATATACTAGTAGACCCGTACAAAAAATTCACACAGCATATTGTTATTAAATGCCAAATTAATCATAAAATAAAGAAATCAATTGTTGCTTTATCGATAAATATAATTTACAAAGGAAACAAAAATTAATTTAAATCTTCATTAATGTTTGGAACCAACATGTTTACAAATTTCAATAAGCTGTATTTTTTCTAAAAGTTGTCCGATTTCGATGACTTTTTTTTCCTTTTGTAGGGAATTCAGTAATTTTTTATACAATCATGTGCATAACCAACAGATGAGTGTGTAGTTTTTTAGTTATTCGCAAATAAAGTTTGTTTTCTTTCATAACTTGTTTGTCTGAATTTTCGGAGTGATTGGACTATTTTGCCCGCTTGAAGGAGAAGGAAGCCTTCGAAATCGGTGACTCAATCTTGAGATTTGGTAAAGAATTAACGATGATATGGCTTGCCGATCAAAAACACCATCCATAAATAATATAAACTCCTTCTCTCTTGATCATAGAGGGCTCAAGTCGACGAAATGAGATATGTATTCAATGACAGTACTACAATTAACGTAAGGTTGTGTGGATGCGAACCCTATGCCTTGCGTTATCTCGAAAATACTACGTTTTGCGGCTTAAAAATGCAGGATCCGGAGGAACTATCCGTGTCTTGCTGTACGCATCAAAATCTTCAAGGTCCAATTTGTCCCGCATCCATCTACAGACCTACCACCGTTCCAGTATTGAAGCCTAGCAAAATATTTGTATCGACTTTATTTATTTTTGAAAGAAAAAAAAAAACCCATTCATGGTATTTGAGCATAACAGAAGCTTATATGTGGTACAAAACCGATTTCGAGCCTTACTTTAATAATATATGTGGGGATATATATTAGAGGAAGAAGATGGTCCGGGGTGGCGGTCATAAATAGATTAAAATAGTGGAATAACTATTTTATTTCAAGGCAACGTTTCGACCCGACTTTGTAGGTCTTCTTCAGGGAGATGTGTTCAGGAAGTTAGTTTTAAGCACTGGACAGTTTTTAGTGAGACTCCTTGAAATTAAATAGTTTTTCCGCTATTTTAGTCTATTTATGACCGCCATTCCGGACCATCTCCTTTTTCTGAAATACACAACGGTCAACTATTAAGTATTCAATATGACTCAAAAACCACAGAGACCAACAACGGCCTCATACAAACTCAGCACTTCTTCGCCCCAGTTCCAGATTCCAAGGTAACAGATCCGCACCTCAGGCTTACCCCATCTTCACCATAGCTCCGAGACTCTCCACAGACCGCTTCACTTCATTCGCCTACTCCGTCTGCATCGTCCTCATTTTCTGGTTTTCCAAATACGAGGCATCTTCATGTCCTGGAATCTTCAATTTTCTCAAAGCTAAATTCCACTTACACAAATCCAAATTTAATACTTTTTGCAACCTCCACAAACAGATCACTGTAAAAATTGAGAAACTGATTTTTCTGTTAAAATATAGATCCAATCAAGTCTTCCAGCAGTTTTAAGTGAAACTCCTTGCTGTACACACCTCCCTGAAGAAGACCTGCAAAGTTAGTTTTTCCACTATTTTAGTCTATTTATGACCGCCACCCCGGACTATCTCCTTTCTCTAAAATACACAACGGTCAACTATTAAGTATTCGCAAATATATATATTTTTTTAAAAATAAAATTTCTTTATTTATTATATTTTATTTTGTCATCTTTTCATTTTTTCATGAATATACTAATATTGTCCTAATATATTAGAGACTACTGATATGGGGTACTATCTAGTTTCATCATGATTTTGTCTTGAAAAACGAGAATTAAAGTAAAATTAAAAAAATATGTTAATTGAAATTACGGTCACGGTTACGATTTATTTTAGCAATTTGGAGTTCTTTGCTAATCAAGTTCGATATTAGATTAACAGTAGCGTTCTACAGTTTTAAAAATAATGTCTATATTAAGATCGCTTGTGAAAGTGTTATCTTAAATTCGTCAGTATTTTAATAAAAAAACGCCTATTTATTTAGAAAAAAACGGAAAAGCTATAAGTCGATACCTGATAGAAAACCTAAAATCAAAAGTATTGCCATAAAAAGCTCTTTCAGTAATACCTTCATAATGAACATCAAAATTGAAGAAATGAACTAGTGCTCATTCTGAATATATAAGTTTGTTGGTAAAGGGTATAAAAATAACTCATCAGTCTAAAAATAATTGAAAACGTTTTCAAATGTAGTAGAAATCTGTTTTAACCGTCAGAGTGGCTTTAGAAATACTGAAAGACATTTTAGAAAGTCAGCTAGTTAAGAAAAATCATTGCAATTACAGGAGAGGCTTAACTTAAACCATAGTTAATTTATGTGCCGAGCTTAGTTTTTGTCACTTCTTCACCTTTGCTTCTTGAGGCTTGATATAATTGCGTGCGGTTAAATATCATAGAACTAAAATTTGCAATGTCAATAGTCTTCTCTTGCTATTTATTCTTTTTTTGTCTAGAGCATGTTTGTTTTCTTCAATAAACTGAAAAAAAAAATCACAGAAAAATTGTTGTGAAAGAAAAAAAAAGAATCGCTTGAATGCAAAACTTGTCTAATAAACAGGAATGGTAGTTTCTTTTTCTTTCTTTTTTTGTTTTTTGTAGGGAGTAGGTGGTAGAACCATCATAGGGTAGGGGTAAATTTATCACCACATATTTAGGAGACATATTACCTAGTCTATGGGATAAATTGTATTAAATGGATTATTCCCCTATCCTATGAATACTAGTTCAATCATAATTACTCATGAGTATATGTACTTTTTTTTCCTTCTCAGTGGTTATTCTGGGGGAGGAAGTTCCCATCTTTCCGTTCATTAGATCCACCATTCCAATTCGAGCCACAGAAAATCTTTATTCAAAGTTGGGAAGGCAATGTGCCAGGCTTTAAACAGCCTATTATCAGTGCTTTTCTTGCTTCAAGTGCACTCGGCATTTCACTCACATTGCCAAGTGCCAAGTGTTATCAATTAACATTTGGTTGCTGCATGATCACTCGAGGCCGGATTAAGTTTGTTTTTTTTCGTTTGCCGCTGTATATCATGTCGATGTTCTTCTTACTGACGTATATTGCTTGCGGTAATTATATTCTTATGTAGGAAGGAGATGGTCCGGGGTGGCGGTCATAAATAGGCTAAATAGTGGCAAAACTATTTTATACAAACCAACGTTTCGACCCGACTTAGCAGGTCTTCTTCAGGGAGGTGTGTTCTGCTAGGAGTTTCACTTAGAACTGAGTTCAGAGATGCCACATTGGATCGTATTATTCATTTGATTATATCTTTACTGGGCGGAATTAAAGGTACAAGTAGTTAGAATGAAGCAAGTAAGGCCTGACTAATTACTTATAAAAGTAAGTGAGCAACTTGCGGTTGGTTGATAGGATATGGCAAAAAGTAGAAGTGTAATTTCAAACAGAAAACGATGAACTTCCTACACCATGTTTAGGTTTAGGCGTTACGGTCCTTAATTTTAGAACAATTGTTTCCGCAACAAACTTGCCGGATGCTCACTGGAGACGGTATAGTTCGCAAAAAAAAAAAAGAAATAATAATCAAGAATCATTTAAATATTACTAACTACCTAACGTGCGCCACGCTATTTAATTGGTTGAATTTGGAAAATAGAAATAAAATAATTTTAATTTAAAAAAAAAAGGACTTGGACGCGGAGTGAGCTACGAACGCCGCGTCCATGCACTTTCTTCTTCCTGATCTACCTGTGCGACCTTTTTTGTTAACTAGGTCAGATAAATTTGTAATAATTATTATGGCATTGTGGTTTGCGTTGCGGTAGGGTACAGAGGTAGGTTGCGATGTAGGCATCGGGAGTGGCTCATGTATAATTGTTATGTTGTCTGGGTCTATTGATTTGCAACTACTATCGAAGGTCAGCTCACTTGGTCGAAGAATACACAATTTATTGTCCAAACGGAGATATATTAGCGGTTTTATAGTGTAGTAATAATGTAAAGTACATTGTACATAACATAGGTGGTAAGGTTAGGCAGTACAAATAGAGGCCGCAATAATTTTTTATATATTACAGTATTGCTATGTGTATTTATCGCTTACTACACACACCCACATACACACATTGAACTGTATTTTATTAATTTCAAAATTGTCGTTTCTTTAATAATTTTTATTATAGCACTAGATTAATAAATATCACACAAAAGCGTTTGGAGGCTGCAACTACGTCGCAGAGGCCACCTATGGTATACCAATCAAAGTATTTTAAAAAAAAATAAAATTGATCCCCATCTTTACTATTTATACGAAAACTTTATCATTCTTTGAAAATTAAAAAAAAAAAAACTTGTTTTGACGTTAATTTTTCTTCTGAAATATGGTTTTGATTGCAATGTTGAATAAGCATTAATTCTTTATTTTATATTTTCCCTGGATGATAATCTTACTTAATATGATTTAAACATGTTTTTAACAAAAAATCTTTAAAGTATTGGTTCTCAACTCAATCAAAAAATCCCTATTTCTCAGCATAGAAATCATACTTTTTGTTTATCAGAGTTTAAGTTTTATAACAATCAACTTGGTCATCCTGACAATGTTTATTGGTTTTTTGTAGTTGTCACATATATTTGGATATTTTTTGTTGGTATTGTATTTGTTTTATAATAATTATTTATTTGCTATCTTAAGGCAGCTTTACACCATTCTCAAGCGCCACAAAGATCCTAATCTTTATTTTAAAAAATAAATAAACAAATGAATAAATAGGGCGAGGGGTGTAATAACATCCTTTAATGACAAATCGATAAATATTTTGGATTAATATTATAAATAATAACAAGCTTCTTTTCCTTTTTTTTTTACATCAGATAAAACATTAACTTTTTATTATAATCTCGTGCAACAACTGTGCATATGCGGCGCTTTCCGCTAGTCAATTCTGATTGATTTGGTCCCGAAACCGGCAGTAAGCCGTCGGGTCGTCAACGCCAACGAAAACGAAACTTGCACGAACCAAGCAAAACAGCTCTTTTACATGCTCATGGTTTGAGTGATGTGTTAACGAATAGAGAAATATGAATGACACATTTCCTTATTGATAAGTATATTAATTCAGGGATAATTCAGAATTCACTTCAAAACTGGTTTTCATCGTAGCACCGTAATAACTTGCAACCTCGCGCGAAACCTAACAACGGCAATGCATCGATTGCTCGAAAGCCTTTGGGATATTTGTCAGTCGGATTATTATGCCACAGGGTCTTAGGTCAGGCCTCTCTTAGCAACAGTATTGTTAAATTTGTAATTTTGTTTTATGCAGAATGACAAAGTACGACAACAGTAAAAACTATAGATAGCTGTCGATTTAATTTTTCGCTATTCCTTGTTAGCCAGTGAGAATTCTTCAGTATATCGTACGTACTTAGATTCATGGATTTTTCTTAAGATCTGTTGCAAATTTTTACAGTATAATAATCAAAAAAGGCACGGATATTTCATTTGAAAGAATATTTTTATATTCCGATGCAAAAGCACTTTTTATCAAATTATAATCGCTCATCTGAAAATTCATGAGTGGCTTCATTTTTATCGCAAACTACAACTTTTTTTATATTTACAAACATTTTCGAAATGGAGAATTTTCAATCTGGAGATCGTTTCATGCTAATTTAATGAATTACTAAAAAATCATGATTCTCCATTTGCTTTCCTCTTGAATTTTATAGTAATTTTATCACAAAATCGAGAAAAGGTGGAATACAAAAATATGTACATGTGTATCATGTTACAGATGGAGATTACACCAAGCGTTCTAATCTTTGTTAGGCCATCTTTTCCCAAATTTGTAATAACATTCAGTATTCGTTATTTCTGCTTGAAATTAGGGTTCTTTTGACGACTCGTTTCTCTAAATCCTTCGCTGCTGAGAGGTGTAAAATGAGTTCTATACTTTATGTAGCAGATTCTAATCAAGAATAATTCAGTAGAATAGATGAACATACTGTTGAAATATTTAAAATACCGAATACCGATTTCCTGCGGAGTAAGTGACTAGTGTTACCCAAAATAGGTCTTGGACTTTCACATTGCAAGACCAAAATCATAACTGGTAGAAAAAAAATCAATTTAAAAAAATAATTAAGGCAAAATAGTTACTAATCCTTGACAATTTTAGTTATTGTATGTAAAGACAACCAATGTAAAGAATTGGTATAACTTACATACTTTTGCATTTAACTCTTCTAAGTTTTCATTCGGGCTTAGTTTGCCTTTCCATAACTTAAAAGGCTGTTGCGATACACTTGCGCAAGACTGAGTTCGCAAGACCAAGACGAGTCTTGGTCTCGCATTTGGGCAACACTATAAGTGACCTAGATTAAAACTGTTAGTATTCACTGGCAGGGGAAATTGATGCTCTATAACTTTTGTACTATGAGTATTTTCTCTTAAGGAACTTTCCTGAAGTGCAGGACCGTTTTATATTACTTTGTTTCAGTTTTTACAAATCTGGCAAAATACAGTGTTCGCTGGCCGTGGTTATCGATCATACCACTCATTACCAAATTATTAAGTTTATAAATCAAATCAAATTTCGCTTCCGCTGAATCCTTGCTGGTGTAATGTAGCTTCGGCCCTAGGGCACCCGGTTCATGTATTACCTTGCAAGACAAATTTCTTTTTTCCCCTTCAGAACGTTAGTGGAATAGGAAACGCGACTTTAAAACTTAAATTTCTGGGTTGTTGAAATTAGTCATGAGTTTAATCGGTAATGGTGTCGTTTCTGGTCTGTAATATAGGAAATAGATAATTTATATCAGTAATGTATATCATGAGAATTATCTGTTACGTATAGCTCATGAACATTTGAAGCTTGACTAATTATATTTTGTTTATTTATATTTCAGGAACCAATGAAGTCGAAGGCTCCACAACTACATTTAGAATATAGATTTTATAAGCTCCTGGGGAATCACGGTAAGTAACAGGTTTTTCTTTTATTTACAAATTATTCCTTTAATAGAAATTTGTTTCGTTCGCCAAGATTAGCATATTGTTTTTTTTTCTGATGAGAATTATTATTTGAAATGAAATAATACAATAAATTGTAGCTTTTTTTTATTTGTTGTATCATTTACCCTTTAAAGGCATTTCTTAGCAGCGACAAGGCATTTTTTCCCCCAACTCTGAATAGAGTTCGTACATAAATTCAAACTTATTTATTGATGGGTTTATTTATTGTTGCATCTAAGTGCTGTTGTATTAAAAATTATTAAGATTTTTGTCTACAAATTGATTGTATGATTTATTATAAAATATGCATGTTGGTTATATTTTTTTTTATTGTCTTTATAAGTTAAACGCAGAGAAATACTAATTATTACATACCTCTACTAAAAAATAGAATACGAGACTTCTTTGTTAGATTTTTTTTTTGCCTATATATTTTTAATTCCAATTTTATTACTTGATAAGGAGTCCACAAATAAATATCAATAAAATAAAATTAGTCATTTTAGGGCTTAAAAAAAATCTTAAATTATGTTTCGTTTCTTTTGTTATTGCACACAACTAAGATCAAACATAGGGTGATTTTTGTTTCCTTATTTGTTCAATCAATGCAGCTGTCATATGGGAGGCTTTCTGAAAATCCTGCGGACTCATTTTTTTTTCCTAATTTAAGTTGGTGCGTCTTTCCCTGGTATTTTCTGTCACCATATCACTATTATTTTCCAAAAGTATAGTGTTAAGTAGTGAATAGGGCATACAATGAATATGCATTCATGGCTCTGTAGTTTAAGGTTATAAAAGCCCACTGATTTTGTTAAAACTAGGATATTGTGTGTTGTGGAAGTCCAAAAACATGATTTGGGATTTTTTTCATTATATCGACTTTGAAGAGATGTTATATCGAATCGTACATTCCTAATTAGCTTTCGTGTTTCCTTACGAAGTACTGTTGAGCACGCAGTGAATTCATGCCCTAAAGGGCCTAATGTCGATTTTGATCATTAGGCCCCAATTGGATACTGTTATATCCATTGCAATTTGAAATTTGTGTTGCTTAGCTAAGAGTTTAACATATTAGTTATTGGAAATTAGATATATATAAAACATGTTTTAATAACTAATATATTTTTCTTTTTTTATCTACCATTTTGACTAATTAATAAAATGAGTTAGCAAAGGTTGGATCTTAGCCATTAATTAAATAATAAATTTAAAACGAGAGCAACTTACATCGGGCTAATCCAATGAATTTTAATTGAATTCGCTTTTCACGAATGCATACTATGTCTGTATATCGATTTAATTTTTATATGGTATTTTTTTCTCTTATCTATATTTATAACTTTTTAAAAATATTTATTTCTATAATAGTGCTTTCAAGATTGGAAAATAAACCAATTAGTGTATTTATGAGCGCAATGATAATTCACTCACAGTTTTTGTCTAGAGCCAAGTCAAAGCAAAAGTCAAAACAAACTCTCCCTCCCCCCTCCACCTCTTTCTTCTTCATATCTAAATATATGCTAGTCAAAGAAATAATATGATATAAATTTAAGTCGTTTTTCAAAATTTTATTTTCTTATTAACGAATTTCTTATCTAAACATCTGTCTTAGTATCTGTCATAAATATTAAATTTTGACTCAATTGGACATCTTTTCTTTTAATAATGCATTTTTTTAGAAATAAATACTCATATAGTAGTACATATCGTATGTATAATAATATTTTATTTAAATTTAAATTATTAAAAAATATTACATTGATTTTCATTTACCCTCTTTATCGACCCTTCTTTCCTTTCAGTATTATTTCCTCTTGAATACATTCTTCTTTTATATATATCTATATATAAATTACATTTGTTGTCATTTAAAAAATATACATACTTAGTATTTTAGTATTTTTCTTTCCTTTTTTTTTTTTTTTTTTTTTTTGTTATTCCTAAATTCGAAAACTGTTTTATATTGATTCTTACTAACCAATAATAAGAGGAATTGTTTCGTCTGAAAAAAATAATAGGATTATGTTTATTTAATATGTTATACAATGAAACGTATTTTGAAAAACGTTATCATGTAATTTCAAAAATTATTTTTTAACTATTATTGTAGAAATTTTATTCGTCATCCATTATCTTCAGATTTTAACTATTCCATATTCCGATACTTTAATCCTTTTAGTTCCATATTTTCTTATTTAAAAAAAAAAAAAAACTTCTTTAGGTGTGATTTGCACTTTTTTATGGATAGTGAATTAGTTAGGCTAAGCCGTCAGATTTCCGATGTGTAACGCTCAGGTGAAATAGACTGGAGTCGACTAATTGGAGTGTTTTTTCATTTGGATTACTATATCTCAAAACCTAAAAATCACCTGCATATTGCTAGCGAGGGAAATGTTCACCATTTCATCCTTTTTGTAATGATCTATTATTCAAAATGGTATGTATGTTGATGCGACACCATGTTAGAGACGCGAAAAGAGATAAAATAGTGTCGAAAACCAAATTATAATGAACTTTTTTGAAGATTTGGTTAAAATACCTAAGAAACTAAAAATCGGACCTGCATACTGTAAGCGAAGGAAATGTTCAGCATTTCATCCTCTTTATAATGAGCTATTTATTTTATTATTTATGTTTCAAATTATTAATCTCGCCTTGTTGATGTTTTCACTTTTATCGTGTGGTCTGAAGCACATACTTTATTTTTTTTTTTTATTACAAAATTTTACTGTTAATTGAAATGCATTTAGTGGATAAACAACATCGAATTCTTAAGTCTCGTCCTGCATTCAAACCCGATCTCCGTTTATTATCTAACACAAATTGGAATTGTCTATTTGGCTAATTTCATGCGCTTTATTGGGTTTCATAGCTCCAGTCAGATAGAAGGAAAAGTGTTGTAACAGTTCTCAGATGTCGGGCCACAATGGCCCGTTATGAAAATGTCTTTTCAAGGGTTCAACAATGGCGGTCGGGTATTCTTCTCCTCATGGCGTTAGGTTACGTCTTTTTCAGCAAAAATTGCACATTGTCTAGTGATTACTTGCTGAAACCTCTGGCCATAGTGGGTAGATCTTTGTCTGGCTGGGGGTGTACCAACCTGAAAAATAATGAGGTGCATGTAAGGCTTTGAAAAGTATGCTCTATTGTTTTTTGATTGGTATGATGTGTCTCTGATCAATCGTTCCCTCATCTAACTCTTGCAGGTTCTTTGTTTTAAATATTAGAATTCATTTATTGTTTTCTCTACTCCTTAGGGTCATTGGTGTATTACCTCAATTTTATATTCTCTCATCCAATTTTATTTATTTTAAATATTTAAACAGTTTTTATATTCCTGTTTTCTTATTCTTCAGGAGGTTTTCCCTTTGAGAACTGTAACTACTACGTTCTAAATGCATATCCTTAACAGTTCTGGTTACCTATTAGTTAAATGTATTTTTAAATCTTAAATATTATCGAAATCTATAACGACTTCGCTGTTATAACGCCATTTTTTTACACGGCCATTATTATCAAGTATTCTTTCATTTTAGTTATGTTACAAAAGTTGTAGAAATTTTATATCGATATTAGAGCCGCAGCACTTGTCTGGAGAGGGGGGAGGGAGTAGATGACAACTATCAAGAAAAACATTTTTTTTTTTAGCTTAAATATTTTTTATATTATTTTTTCCTGAGTTTTTTATTAGCTATGTTCTAAAATATATTAAATATTGAATTTTATTGGAAGGAGAAGAGATGAAAATTAAGTTAAATAAAAGGAGGTAAAATTTAGTTTAGTTTGGTTTCCTGCCTTCATCAATATCGTATTAGTTTTCAATATATGTATACTTAAGTATACGTAATAACATAATTAATTTATTAATTTTTTTCTTAAAGTAACGTAGCTTTTTTTTGTTTCTAGTATTATTTCAGAGATTATCACTCTTCATTATGGGCAAAGATATATTTTTCATGCAAAATTTAAATTTAAATTACCGTTATGATTATAAAATAGAAATTGTTTTCTCTGTATAAGTGACTCATTTTCTTTTTTTTTCTTCTGTTGATGGTCAGTCATCGTGAACGAGTGTGTTATAACTGTTAGACTTTCTTTGTGCTATTTCTAAGTACTGTCGTATAATACTGTTAGGTGCTTTATCTGTATTAATGCTGAGCGCAGTACTCTCATGAAGGATTTATCACATTGTATCGGATGCTGTATCATGTGTCTGTAACTGTTTATGTATTATCCGTTCAACTAGGCTTCAGATTCCCACTCATTTATGGCTTACTTCCTTTTCTTATGGTTATATTCCCATAATCAGATCAAAGGGAAGTTCGCCCACAAACTTAGTATTTTTTGTCGCTCTCTTAAAGTCCTTGTGAGTTAATTTTAAAACCATTAAGACATTGATGGTATATAAAGGCAGTCATTATGAAATAGTCAATACTGTATTTTCGGTTGATTTAACGAAGGTTAAGGTACCCACTTTTAATAGATTGTTCGTTACATTCCTTTATTTTCTTGTTTCTGGACTGCTACTTCTTGCTAAAGTCTAGCTTGTCAGTTTTCCTCGCACGTTTTGCTGGATCCCGTTTATCGTCCATTGTCTTGAAAGAAAAAAAAAATCTCAAATATTGGACACTTGTCTGATTCCTTGTTGATAACCTCTTATAACAGAGAGAAATTCTTCCAAAATAAAATAAGAGCATTCAATTTAAGAAAAGAAGTGGAGAACTTGATATATATACACATATTTCATAAAACAGCAACATCTATTGCCATCGGAGTGGTTTCATGTATTTGTCTCTTGGGAGATATTTCACCAATGTCTAAATCTTTATAATTTGAGTAAACTGCACTACACAAATCATGTTTTTCTTTTATCAGTTAGGTACAATAGATAATAGTAATAGAACATTCGCTTTTTTAATATTTGATGTACTTATACTTTACCTTGTTTTTTCTATGCTGTCCATTTAAATTTTAAACTCTTAAGACATTGTTCTCTTTTTTTTTTCTTCTTTTTTTTTATTCCAGGTACAGACGTATTGATTTGAGCAATGTTGTATATTGTACAGTCAGAAATTAAGCATTTGCGCTTAAGAAACAATATTCAAATTCCCAAAATAAGTATTTTTTAAAAAACATCCATCTTTTTTATGAGCTTCTTAGTATTCAAGTAACATTTTTCATTTTATCTTATAATTTTTTTTTTTTAACCGTTCTTTTTAGGTCCTGTCCCATATGCTAGTGAAATGATAATATTTTAAATAATAGAGAAATAGCTTTCTGTACATCAATTTCGTATAAGATGTTTGCAGAGGTGCCCATTACCCCACCACAAGGTCAATGCGCAATCTCCCCCTCCTCCTCCCAAGATATTTTATTGCTCATCTCTTCTCAAAAAAACAATGCAAGCGAAAGTGGAATTAAACAAATCGTAGATTATATACAATTGCAATTCCTGCAGTCTATTCCATGCTTTCTTTTCTTTTGGTTTGAATATTTTCATTCCAAAATTCATAAGCCCATCGAAAGGTGCCCCCCAAAAAAATGAATACCCCGTCAAAATGTGCTCTTTTCAAAAATTTTGATGGCACAACTTGCGCCATGAAATCCTGATTGGTTGTGGGTTGCAGTCAAAGCGAATACGCAAAAAACATATTTTGTGTCTTCACGTTATCTGCTAGGTTCTAAAGTGCAAAGTTCCAAACACCAGTTGAAGAACCAACTAACTTCTTCGATAACAAAGCTACAACTGAAGAAAAACACTACATACAATCATTATCACGGGAAATGGTGGTAGTTTGTTGTGAACTCTAGGATAAAGTGACTTGGTGTCCGATTCTAAAGTTTATTTCTGTAAATCATTCGAAAACACAGACCATTCATTTTTATCAAACTATTGTTCTTGAAAAAGATAATGCGAAACCAAGTCAATAGAATCCTTTTAAAAAAAAAAAAGAAGTATCATAGTTAGCTTTTGTAGCACGTTATGACTTACCGGTCATCCATCTCTCAATTAACTGTTCCATGATTATCGTGATATTGACAGAAACGTTATCATATTATTCTATAAAACGGATCCCTCAGGCCATGCCCTCAGTTTTGAGCCTGTTGCCAAGCCCATGAGTGTTGTAAGGAATCGATAGGTCGCTGTGAACTTTGAAGCTGCACTGGCACCAGAAATGGAATGTCCGTGTTGATTTTGCCAAGTAGCAGAAAATGTGTGGGCGATCTGCGTGTTCCATTCCCCAAATAGCACCAGCCCTCCGTCAATATGACACCAAGCCTTGGGATCTCACCGGATTTTTTTTTATTTATCTATCAATCTTATTAGGAGGAATAGTCCATTAAGGGATCGGAGGTGAAAAAAAAAATCACGCAGTTACTGTTTAATAGTTTTTTGATATTTTTAATCTTGATAAAATTGTTTCTTATATAGTATGGAATAGCCATAATGTAATAATTTTTGTTCTTCTTATCTCCAAAGGTCAGTGGTTGGGATTTTCACAGGACCCCGTGGCAAAAAAGGTGTCATATTTCATACTAAGGTTTGTTTTTATAAATTAACTACATCCACAGGCCTGATGAGAAAAATGCACGTCTGCCTGCATATAGCCGCTGGAATACAAAATGGCGGCCATGGGAAGATAGAAGATACCCTACATAGGTTGCAAGCATATATATATATAGAGAGAGAGAGCTATATGAATCTACAAACCCTTTCAATTTATAGTATTTACAATCTTAAGACATGAAACAATAGTCAGTTACTCCATACTCGTGGATTTTAAGTCGAAAAATTGAATTTACGATTCAAAAAGTTTGTTTTGTTTTTTTCTGTATTTCGCTTATATCAATGAAACTATGCTTTCTAATAATAATATATATGAAATTAAAGCTGACAAAATGTGCAATAGAAATGGTTATATTAGTTTTTTCACTATATTCTATAGTTTCTGTGATATCAGTCCTCGTAACTCGCTGATTCCGGAAAAAAAAAAATGTTTGCATCGCATTTTTGTCATTATTTGACTCGCCAGCTCTTTATGTTTTCATTTTACGAAAAGTCATGAGTAAGAAAGTTGTTTAACATTAAATTATCTTTATGAATATATATTACTTTGATATCTTATATTCAACTATTCAAAGGCTAGAGCAATTATAACTTCATGTTTAAACTCCGAAAGTATACAGAATAGCTTACTTTTCACAGTTTTCGATATTACACAACTCTTAATCTGTATATAAGACAACATACATGTGTATACATTGGCTTATATGATATACATATATATACTATCTTATATACAGATTAAGAGCTGTGTAATAATGATAATTGAAAAAAAATAAGTTACTCTGTATAGTTTAACAGTTTAATCATTAAATTATAATTTCTCTATAAAGTAATACTTTTTAAAATCATTTTGTTCATGTAACCTTTACGCGACGTAAAAGTGAATTTTTGATGTTGTGGCAGATATTAAAATTGAACTAAAAATTTGTAAGTCATCTTTGAATATATTAATAATTTACGGACCAAAAAATTATGATTTATGTAGAAAAATAATATAATTGATTCGCTTATTTCCAATCTTCAAAAATAATATTATAATAAAAATAAAAATTATAGTTTAAAATAAAATTATTTTATTGTACCATTCATGTAAAAAAAAAAAGTTAAAATGTTTACAGTACAATTTTAATATCATCCTCCCTCCCGAGTCGCACACCATTGTTTCTCACCAAAAGGAACCACAATCAACCTTTTTTTGTTCGAAAACGGGCCTTGAAGTTTAATATTTTCCAAAAGGGATCCTATTCTAGTTTTAGTGTTTTTTATTTATAACTGGAATAATCGGTGTTTCTAAAATATTTTCTGCATACTAAGAATTTCTTAATTTAGTGGCGTCGTATCAAATACGAGCATCTGCCATTTTTAAAAAGAGAGAAAAAAAAAACATATTTTTTACCGTAGCTTCAATTTAAACCAATTTTAATGATTTATTTTCATGACTCAACTTGAACATTCTTAAATAAAGTCATCAAAAGCATTTTGGAATGAACCTATAAAACAAAAAGTGATTATTTCTCTTTTTTCTAAAAATTACATTTATCTGTCTTTGATATGAAACCACTCAATATAGTTTATCATGAAATAGAAAATATAGTTTTGGACGTTTCCTCAGACATTGCCAATTATTATTACAATTCGCATATGAACATCGAGCATGACGAGTATGTTAATTTCAATAAATAAAACATATAATTTATGTCTATGATAGTTAAAATGAGAACCATATTAGACTGTGGTACAGACCCTTTTTTATAAAATTATTAACATCCACCTGAAACTTCGTAAATAACTCAATTTCATCGTAGCCTACATCTATTTTATTTACGAAAATTTTTTGAATTGCGGCGTTTTCAATCTAGAGGTCGACAAACTTTGTCTATTTAATTAGTTACTAAAAACTCGTAAACTCATTTGCTTTCCATTTGGATCATCAGATAATTCGATCAAAATTCGAGAACAAAGGTAGCCTAAAAAATATTGGGCCGTTTGGCTCGTTATTTTGACTTTTTGAGGGTGTAGGTCACACCAAACTTCTCAATATTTTTGAAGGTCACGTTTTTTCTGGAGTTTATGTTTAAATTATCCTACGGTTCAAGTGGAAAGCAAATGAGTATTTACGAGTTTTTAGTACCTAATTAAATAGACAAAGTTTGACGACCCTCCAGATTGAAAACGTCCCAATTAAGAAAATTTTGGTAAATAAAATAGTTGTAGATTACGATTAGGTAAAGAAAGCTATTTACGAAGTTTCAGGCGGATGTTAATACTTTTATAAAAATTGGTCTGGAGCACTGAATATAAACTCTGCATTGCAAATTTTCTTAATCTCTTGAGAAAACTGCACTGTCATACCATATTATGTTGTCAATTAAAAAATAGTGATTAGTCATTGTTAAATTGAATTTTTTTCTTCGAAAAGCCTATTAATTGTTGAAATTGTTTTCGAAGAAAATTAACATAGAAATCACCATTAAGAACCATTCTACAGCTCATGGTTATTAATGCCGGTAAACGAATAGGTTTTGTAACGCTTAATACAGTTTCGTTTCGAGAAAAATAAGGAACAACGATAATTTAAAGTTAACCCACCGAACAACTAGTGGTCTATTTGTGAAATATGATCGGAAATTTGTATTAATATAGTTATCTGTTGTTTCTATTGGTCTGAACTATTTTTACTTCGGTTAGAAACAAATAGAAATATAAAAACAAACGTAAACAATGGCTATCTGTTGACAGATCTCAACCACATAGCCAAGATCTCTACCATGGATACTCCAAGGATATCTTAGGGACTACATTTACATTTATTATTAAACTCATTGGTAAATTGTTAAAGAAGTTGGCCCCTTTGAATATTTGAACTTAATTTAAGATAAATGTACGGGTATAGAAAATTGTCAACTCATTATACGCCCAAAAGAGCGAGCAATTATGAGTAGATTTGCAGCTATAACATTTAAGGGGTGATTTCTGAACCTCAGGTGCTATGATGTTAATAATTAAATGTTTTTTTTAGTTTATAGAATGAAAAGGAAGATAGCAATGAACATTTGATAATAATTATTAAAACTACATTACAGTCTATCCTTTAAAGTTCCACCGATATCGCCATATTAAAAGGTCTGGTAAATTAATAGTTCTTGCTTCTATCATTTTTTTTTCAATTCAGTATTTTATAATTCAAAATTCTTAAATTTAGGTGGGGGAAAAAATCTTTGGTATTTTTACATCGCCGTCTTACGACTAAAAGTGGTATATAATATGTATACTCCTATAAAAATCTGCACGATCAGTATGCAGTCTGTTTTTAGAGGTCTCTTTTATAAATATAAATATTTTAATATTTATTACCCTACTATATTATAAAAGGGACGCCTTCAAGGCTATTGAAAATAGATTATTATGTTAAATATTCAGTATCCATATTCTCTCAGCCAATGGAAACGACTTAATAATTGAAAACCGGGTTACTTTCACGGGGAATATATTGTAAATTGGTTTTCGCTAGGTTGGTGTGAAGGATTAGTAAATTTCGATTAGCTGCTGTTAAAATCGTTCCCAAGCAACCTTATTGTTTTACGGGGCGTCCAGTATGTAATGAAATTATTTGAATATGTGATTGTACACCTCAAGAGCTACAAAAAAGATCATATAAGCCATGGTTCAATTCCATACGGAAAACAGGCATTTTTTTAATGGTTCGTTTATGTTGAACGAATAATAAAAAAAAAAAATCCAATTGTTCTAGACTAAATTCACTAACGAAACTTTTACTGGCAATGTTTAAAATCGTGGATTGTAATTTATTAGAATGATACATACAGAGCTTGGTCTGATTCCACGCCGAGAAATAGGAAATTTAAGTTTTCTCTTCTTTTTTTTTTATACTAACTCACTTTTTTTTTTGTTAATTAGAAAGCGATAGCTAAAAAAAATATTTAACTTAAATAATTACAAATTGTTTCATAGTAAACTGGACAAAGTTTCCTTCAAATGTAAGTAGAATTTGTCTTCATTAAAACCATTTTAGAATGGCTTTTAAACAATTTATCTACACAAAATTCTGAACTTTCATGTAATCATAATTAAATTTATTTTTATTTATTGTACTTATTGATTTCTTTCACTATTACTTATGTCCTTAATTGTGGCGAAATGTTACATGATTTAATAAAGAAATTTTAGAGCTCCATATAATCTTGGAATTTTTCTCAACAGCTACCATCTTGTCTACTGATTCTCCACTTCTGGAAAAACTTCTTTGTTTAATAAAGTTCATTTAAATTAGGTTCATATGTTTAGTTAAGATTTTTCAATTTTGAAAAACAACAAAGTGCTGTGAAATTCTGTATCCCCAAATTACCAGTGTTACCAAATATTTGTTGAAAAATAGTTACAGTAAATCATAACAAATATATTTTATTTTTTACGCGAGGTGCTTTGTATAAAACCAACTACTGAAATACACTTATGGGAATATTCCTAACCTTAATAACATACGTTTTTATGAAATTAATGGGTTTCAGTTTTATTCTTAAAACTATTAATCATCAATAGTGAACTATAATCTTAAATTAAAACTGACATCTTGTTAAATTGTAACGACAACTATGTTCGAATACACAATACTAAAAAAAAAAAAAAAATGGATTCAAGGAAGGATACCCTACTTCCGTGAGAGAAGATGTAATTCTGAAAAGCAATATTTACGATTGTACTATTGTCATTTAATTGCAGAAGTAGCTACAATCAGACAAATGAAAAGTCTCGTACGCCATAATTATATAGTGGACATAAATACCAATTTAAAGGAATAGCTTATTATGTTTAATTAGCATTTATGAAGAAAAAAAAAAGAAACACTACAATTTTTTAAATTATTTTATATGGAAACATAAATATTTGAATTATTATTACGTCACAGGGCATTATGTTTTCATCTGATATCTCAAGATTAAATACTCATAATCGAGTTTGCGGGTAAGAAGCACTGGTGTACAATCAGTTCAGATGATAATTTAAATATTTACATTTTTTAAAATCGAACTTGATAAAAATATTTTAGTAATGTTTTTATAAAAAAATGAAATCAAAGCTTTATAATGATTTATTGTAATTATTTTTTTCTAAAAACTGGTATTATGAGGAGACAATTTTATAGTCCGTGATACAGACCCCTTTTCATCAAATTATTAACATCCGCCTGAAACTTCGTAAATAGCTTCATCTCATCGCAACCTACAAATATTTTATTTTCCAAAACCCTCGCAATTGGGGCGTTTTCAATCTGGATGGGAGAAAACTTTAACGGAAACAAATTTCCATCATATTTCACAAATAGACCACTAGTTGTTCGGTGGGTTAACTTTAAATTATCGTTGTTCCTTATTTTTCTCGAAACGAAACTGTATCTTAATACACAGTTTTTAGCACTCAATTAAATAGACAAACTTTGTCCCCCTCCAAATTGAAAACGGTCCAATTCCATGAATTTTCGTAAATAAAATAGTTATAGGTTATGATTAGATGAAGCTATTTATGAAGTTTCAGCCGGATGTTAATAATTTGATTAAAAAGGGGTCTATACTACGGACTATTACACCAAGTGTATTTTTATTTATTTTATTATTTTTTTTTACAAAACTTGCAGCAAATCTCACCTTTTTCTGTGACGATAGTGGATCCAGGTTTAATTTTTTTTGTGTGGATACTTTTTTTTTTTTTATTCTGGTAATTATCCTGGAAGAAAAAGACAGAAAGTTAAGTATAAAGCAATGTTTAAGTTGAAGATCATTACAAAAGAAGTAAATAAAAAAAAATGTCATTTACAGGAACAATAATGCTTTAGGTTTATATTTTGTTCTTAGCAATTGCTCACAGTTAGTAGTTTTATATGCGTTATAATTTTAAAACGGTACATATTGTGATTGTTCGCGTGAAGTAACCAGATCACTCGCAGTTACGACTTACAGATCAGTGAAAATAACGTTGAAAAACGTTTTGAAGGTGGGGCTTCATCCGCAAGCGTCCTCCCTGCAGTTGTGTGAAAAATCTCAACATAATTTAAATGGATTTGATTCTTATTAAACTAGAATTTTTTTCGGATATGGGTTATATTTGGTCCATAATTGATGAAACAATCACGTAAAATCCATGAATTTATGAGAAACTTAGAACTTAGCGTGGTTATATTTTTAAAAGCTTGGTCGAAATAGTCGTAAACTAAGACAAATTTACTTACATTTGAAGGGAACTTTTTCTCCAGTATTATGAATCAATTGGTATAATTACCTAAGTTAAATATTTTTTTAATTATCGTGTTCTATTTAACAACAAACGAGACTTAATTAATAAATCAGAAAAAAGAAATTTCCTATTTTTGTGCTTCTGTGTGCATCATTCTATTAATAAATAAAAATAAATTAAGAAATACGAACCGTAATTAACCAATTAAGTATATCTTATATCAAGGACGTTATCTAAGCCGCATTTTAGGTATAAGATTACAGAATCATTGCAGCATAACATGAGAAGTGCAAAAGATTCTTTAAAGTCTATTTTATATTTATTGTTTGTTTATTGTCTTATATAGCCTTTTTCAGTCTTTAAACAAGAAGCTCCCATACACTGATGGCAGGAATCTACCTCGGTCTTGTTAAGCACTCCCATAAAGAATGCCTTATTCTAAACATCATTTAATCCTGGCATGTTGGGAATACTTTTTACTCGAATGTACACATCCTTCATGCTTCCCATGGCTAACTGATAAATTTTATCTAATGTTGTCTCGTTTATTTGTTTTTTTACCTTTTCACAGATTACGGTATTAATAATGATGACTACATTTATTTATTTCTTAATTCAATGACGTTATCTATTATCTCATACTTATTGTTGTAAACGTAATTGATCTCTTTGCTTTGGTTTCCTTTCCTAGTTCTCTAACTTTAAAAAAAAAAATATATTTTAGGTGAAAACTCATTCTATTCCCTAAAACTGATCAATAGGCACACTTATTAGATTTCTTGAATGTTATATGCCTTCTAGAACTAGAAAAAAAATCTAATTGATTATATCGGAATGCTGATGTTAATAAAATATATTGGAATGGTTAATAAAGATCTCAAGAGAGTTTATGGTTACGCATGGTATCCTATTATATATATATTTTTTTTTAGAAAAAAAAAGAGACCCTGAAACAATATCTATTTATCTCTTCCGTTCTTTCCAGTATTCCCTCATCGTTTTGTAATTTCTGATACTTATTTCCTCAATCTACTTACGGCTGTTTTTTTTCTTTTCGTTCCTCTTTGACGTCAATATCAATTCCTGAAATATTAATTTTAGATATCTCACTTTTTATAGGTTTATTTTTTATTTATTGAATAATGTAATATTCTGTCTCTTGGACACTAATTATATGGATGTAAGACCACATATATACTATATATACAAAAAAATAAAGTAAACAGAAGACATTCATCAACTAAATAATCAAAAAGTGTATACAATATAAAGAAAAGAAAATAACTTAAAGATAAATAAAATTTAAAAAACAAAACACAGATACATAGTTCTTGGTGCAGACCTCTTTTTATCGAATTATTAACATCCACCTGAAACTTCCTAAATAGTTTCATCTTATCGTAACCTACAACTATTTTATTTACGAAAACTCGGAGGGGAGGGGGCAAACTTTGTCTATTTAATTAGGTACTAAAAACTCGTAAATACCCATTTGCTTTCTATTTGGATCGTAAGATAAATTGATCACAAAATCGATAAAAAGGTGGCCTATTAAAATATTGGGCCGTTTGTCCTATGCAACATCCTTATTTTGAAAAATTGGGGGCGTAGGTCTCGTCAAGTGGCTCAATATTTTTGAATCTCACCTTTTTTCTCGACTTTGTGATCAATTTATCTTACGTTCCAAGTAGAAAGCAAATGTGTATTTACGAGTTTTTAGTACCTAATTAAATAGACAAAGTTTGCTCCCCCCTCCAGATTGAAAACGCCCTAATTCCAAGAGTTTTCGTAAATAAAATAGTTGTAAGTTACGATGGATGAAACTATTTACGAAGTTTCAGGCGGATGTTAATAATTTTATAAAAAGGGGTCTTTACCACGGACTAACACCTATATATACTTATTCTATACGTTAAAAAGTTAATTTTAATTTTAATTAGGGTGCTAAATTATTAAAATAGTAATTGATGTAGATTGAGCTTGATTATTCATAAAATCTGTTTTTGGTATGGTTGTTAAAGTTAATGTTGTTGTTATTTTTCCTAAATACATTTAATTCATTTTAAGGTGAATTTACCACTAATAGATTCTGCATTATATAAATAGTGCGAAGTAAGGCTTGCAGCTAAAACATTTAAGAGGTTATTTTAAAACTTTAAAAATTCAAAATCTTAACGCGACGCCGTGTTAGGCAGGCAAAAAGGAAAGAATAATGTCGAAAACCAAATGATAACGAGGTTAGTTGAATATATGGATTAAAATATTTGAGATAATGCAAAAGTCAGACCTGCATACTGCAAGAGAGGGGAAATGTTCAGCATTTTGTCTTCTTTGTAATGAGCTATTATTCAGTATGTATCGTAACCCAACACCGTGTTCGAGAGTAGGAGAGGAAAAAAGATAGTGTGCAAAACAAAATGATAATGTATAATACAAATGCTAATATTATTACTACTTTGAAATTTTATTTTTACAACATTATTAACAATATATTAAAAATAAGAAGAGAAATAATATAAATGATAATAATAACAGAAATTCTTAGGCATAATGGGAAATATATAATAATGTAACATTACAGAACCTTCCGACTGGAGATTTCCACATAAGTATTATACAGTCGTTGGACACATCATGAACTTGTAAATATCACGAATTTAAATAATTAAATTATAAATCATTAAGGACATTTTGTTATCAACTTTAAAATTTCTTGTTTAAGGAAATTTAACTAATTATACCTCAGTAAAATATACCTAGAATACACGAATTAGTAAAATTTGGCTAAATATCTCAATTCCACACTCAACCTAAAATCAGATAGTAACAATGATGCAAAAAAACTCAATGGAGGTGGATCAAATGCTTGAAAGAATAAATAAAATATACAATAGGTAAATATTTTTTGTTCTGTTTTGCTGTCGAAAATTAATTTTCCAATATCAACTGGAATGATGTAATCAAAATAATTGAAAAATACTGGGATACAATAGAACCGCATACCCAAATTAAAGGGTGTTATGGAAGATATGGATTAAAATATCTCAGAAGCTAAAAATCGGATCTGCATACTGCAAGGGAGGCAAGGAAATGTTCAGCATTTAACCTTCTTTATAATGAGCTATTATTTATAATTTATATTTCATATTATACATCTCGCCTTGTTGCTGTTTTCATTCTATCGTGTGGTCTAAAGCACACACCTTAGTTTTAAAAAATGTAAATCCCTTAATCTTCTCCGTAAGTTTCGGATAGTTTTAGCTAATATAATATAAATCATATCGATGAAAATCGTGAATTAAATTTTACTTCACACGTGAAAAAATACATATCGATAATTTGGTGTTAAATATATACTTGTAAAATAAATTAATAAAAGAGTAACAAAGCTTTACTCTCGGATACAGAGGGAATACCGAGGATACATGCTTTCCTCGCTTGCGCTCAGAGCAATTGCCTCATCTTCGATCTCCTCGGCCAGAATCTAGAAGAGCTCTTTAACATGTGTAACAGAAAGTTCAGCCTCAAGACGGTACTTTTGATTGCCCGCCAGTTGGTGAGTTATTTATTATAGCTAAAAAAAAATTTAAAATGATTTAAATGTTATAGAATATTATCAAATTTAATTACTAGTGACGTGGTATGATTATTAACAAATAATGAATTAATCATTATTTTAAAACTAGTGTAAACTAAGAAGATATATTACGTAATGGAATGGTAGGTGTGCAGACGACATGAGATATCTGGATAAGCCAGGGAACTATATGATAAAACGCCGAAAGTCACGAAATTTCACTAGCTGGACACAAAGGAGGCCGAAACGGTTGCAAGTTTTAAGGCGTGGCCTCTTAACAATCTAGAGTCTAGCGGCGTCTATCTCACTCTGGTTAGAATTGTTTGGTTACCTGTAGGGTGGTCCCTCTCATCTTTCCTTACCTCCTATTTACCGCGAATGGTCTTGTATGGGTTAAAGGAAGAAAGAGAAAAAAGCTAAACGAGTGCGACTTAGCTATAATGATTTAGAGCCATTTTTGGCCTCGATATGTTTGATATTAAAGTTAGCTACTTTGTTAAGTTTTAAATATACTGCCCTGTTAGCCGGACTTATCGGAGTGTCTGTCGGCTTTTAACATTCTCGAGTCTAGCCGTCCTAATCCGGCCTAGGCTAGTTAAAAATAATTCTTGGCACGGAGTATATCTCGACCACCTCATCTGGTTGTGCCTTTGGAACAACCCCCACCACTAGTATTAGTGAGATAGCGAATTTACAGTTACAGATAATATGTTGTTTGGTCGGAAAATGGTCATTATTATAAATTATGTTTACTATGACCATCTTCTAGTCTTCACTGTGTGCAGCCGAATTGGGAAATGATCTGAATACTATCCATTACAAAGTATAACTATTTTTCGACTTACCAACTTATGCCACGTGACGCCGAAATAGAAGTCAATTTAATTAAAATAATTAACGATCCGCATCAATCAATCTGCTTTAAAGGGTTTTTTCATGATCCAAATGAGAGTGCATGTGGGGGGGAGAGTTAGCAATCAAACAAAATTCATAAAATCGTGTTAATTAAAGTTGGAAGGGATATTTTATTAAAATCGGTGTGCTTTCATTCGTTCTGATTTCACTGAGGGAAAATACATCAAAGTACATAGTGATTTGATTTTATGAAATGTTACTTAATTGACGTTTAGCAATAAACCGACGATATAATGAGGTATGAGGTGATAATGTTTAGTAAATAGCTGTTATGAATGGTATGAAACAGGATTTTATAAATTATATATTAACTTACACGCTAAAATTAATTATATAGAATATTACCATTCATCAGCCTGAATTCTAGTATTATTTATCTGTACAATAATAAAATCTTTAGTATTATCTGCGGGCAAATTGTCCATAAACATGAGTTCCCTCTTGCGTCTATTGACGTAAACCTATTCGTTCCTAAATATCTCGGTAATCGTAGCTAAAAAGGGGAAGCTTTACTAAATCCTATAGACCAGCTTAACCTTACGTTATCAATCGATATTTACATTTCTATTTTAATAACATAGCCAAAGAAGAAGCATTTCTAGTATTTATTTTTTATTTTTTAAACTCTGTCTTATCCTTTTGTCTATATTCAAGGGATTGCGGTGATATATCTGTGCGATTTAGTCTGGTATTTCTAGCATTATTATATAATAATGGGATAATATGATGTAAGAGCTATGTTCGCATGGATTGATCAGTCTGCTATGTGAAAAGCAACCCTATATAGTAGGGCAGGAATACTTTCAATAAAGTATTTCTCCCCTTGTATCTTACGTCAAATGATTTTCCAAAATTTCAGCATGTGACTATATAATAATTAATATATTACTTTTAACAATTATTTAAACAAGATAGCCTTACTTAAAAATATTTAGAGAGTGCCACCATTGGTTAATATCTCGACAAGTCTATTCATGCCATTACTCTATTTGTTCACATTTACTGCTTGTATTTAATTTAATACAATTTATTTGTTTTTATTGTTGCCTCTACCCTGCAGCGTCATCGGCAACACTTCCTTTTCATACTCTATTGTAGAATTTTATAATTTTTAAAAATTGCAAGGTTTTTTTACGGCTTTTTCGTTGTCAGTGAGGTTTTCTTTTAGACTCTGAGCCATATCCAGATTTTTCCTTATATTCTTAAATACTGGACAGTCTTGGATGATATGTTGAACTGTTCTTTGCACCTTAGAGCTCTCGCAAGTAGGTGGGTCTAGTCCTCTTAGTAAATAGGCATATGAAAATTTACAATGCCCAATTCTTAAGCGGCTGGAGAGTCGGTTACTACTTTTATTTCTTGGTGTTTAACAGTGGCTTTTTATTTCTTTTAATTTGGTTTCTTTTTATTGCCATACGTTCTGCCACATTACCCGCATTTTTTTTTTATATACTATATTTTTTATAAAATCTTCTATCGGGATTTCGTTAATTATAACTGTTGGATTTCTTTCTTGCCTTCTCGCCATATTTGCTGCTTTATCTGCCTGTTCATTTCCGACAGTTCCTCGGTGTGAAGGGACCCACAAGAATATTATTTCCTTTCCCTTTTCTGTTAGTTTCCACCAGATATTTTTAATGGCTCTCGCCAGTGTGGTTGTCGGTGTTCGCTTTTCGGTGGATAGAATTGCACTCTTTGCGTCCATTACCACAACCCATTTGTTAAATTGTTGTTAATACAATTTAATAAATAAAGTATTATTTATGAACTCCATTAAATTATATTGTTTTATTCTTATTTTTAATTTTTTTTTCTGTTTTATTCTTTTTTCATATATTTTCGGAAAACTTTTGTTCAATTTACCTATGACTTATTAAAAATAGCACGAGTTTCTACAATATATATTGTCGATTTATTGCAAAAAGTCACCAAATAATTTTTTATGAAGATAAATTTTTACATATATACTCATTTTGATGAATCTTCATTGTATTTATCGATGCAAAAACTCATTTGTTGCACCGAGGAGTATCATAAACCTCATTATATGTCAAAAATAGTCAGAGGTCGATTTAATTTAATCCTTAGTTACACTTTAACAGTTGCCGGTTTGATTGTACTGTCCTTTCAGTATGACAGGGTCTGTCTATTTGCTAAAAGTAAATCTGATCAGAGTTGGAAAATTATGGAATATAAAACTGCACAGTACACTAAGTATACAAAAAATAACAAAAAATCTGAAAAGTTAATGAGGTCATATTTCCTCTTATTTCTGCCTTGTAAACAATTGGAAAGTAATTCAATTGTTTCGTTAATGCTTGCCTGGGGAAATCGAATAGAAATATTAAGTCTCAATTGGACCACTGTATTTTTTTCTCAAGTCTTATTTAAATATTTTTATAATTTGTCTCCTACATTTAATTGTTCAAAATGGTGGATTTGAGAGGAAAATATGAAACCTAAAGAGTCTTGTTTCGAAGATTTTACAACTTGTTTCTTATTTTTAATTTATCTAAATGGCTGGGTTGATAGAAAACTATGATTCCCCCCCCCCAAGAAGCTTTTCTAGAACACTAGCATAATTAGTAGATACATTTTCAATACCTGAACTCTATTTGAAGCGGCTGTAGAGGTGCGCGAAGCCTTTAAACTTGGAAAATTTAATTATTGCTAATAATTTTAATTAACTATTTCAGAATTTAATTATTTTTCCAAGAATTGAACAATGTAAAAACGTTGAGAATAGAACCCAATTAAATTTTATAATAATTCATTTCATCATCTCAGTTAACGTGATCAGACAAGATGCGACAGTTCACTGGTAGGCATCTAAACTTGTCAGTTAACGTGACAGTAAGTATAACCCCCTCGACAGAAACGGTTAACTATCACGCGAAACCTGTCAAATTGCCAGACAGAGACTGTTAAGTCATACATCATGAAGAGACTGCGAAATATGTTACTTCTCCTTTTTTTTCTTTTTTTTTTTTTTCTATCGTTTGCCCCAATACCTCTCCGATTCTGGCACAAGGGTAGAGTAGTTACTCTAGAGATACTGCAAAACTTATTATTATAATTCGAGTGAGAAGGTCGGATTCATTCCGAGGGTCTACCACGCCATATATTTTAATCCGCCCATGCCGGATAAAAACCATCGTCCCTAGATTCGAGAATGTTATAATGAACAGCGAGAATTGTCACGATAGAAACAAAACTTTAACACAGCTAGAGCTAAACCGTGACTGTCACATACCTCGGTAAAAAATTCCCCGTTACGTTTTAAGCGAACGAAAAACAAAAAAATATTATATTATTTTAAAGATATATAATCACACTTTAAAGCCTACCCATTAGTAATGGAACACTTTGGTAAATTAATCTAAATGGGTTTCTATTCATTTATTTAAACCCGACCTTTATGCCTGCTCTTGTTAACTATTTATTCACATCTATTTTGTGTTACTCTTCGGTTGATCGTTCTCCGAAGGGAAGGTGGTAACCCCATTATACCTGAAACCGTCCACCTGTTTCCGTCACGGGCTGGGAACTGAGGAACATCTGAAGAGAGACAAAGGGTACAGATTTAGGCTGAGGATGGGGCTCATTGTGGTAGGTCCGTTATAGCATTTATCTTACCAGAGCTGTTTCATATGTGCGTCATTCCGCCCCTTTCTTTTCTACCTTTATATATATTTTTTTTGCCGTATACGGATCAATACTGCTAGCTCGTTGTTTCCAAGCCTATCCAAGCAATACACAGTGAGCCAAATGACTAATTTAGTAGAATAAAATTGAGGGGGACAGAAATTCAGTTGTTAATTTATATTTAAGTTCAGATCCAGTTTTAGTTACGAACGAATTATAAGTATAACAAATAAATACACTAAGGTAAAATTAACTGACTGTAGATATTATGGTTTGTAAGGTAGGGATTGCGTCACAATGACAAACAAAAAAAATTTACACTGACATTTCGATCTAAGTTCAAGCCTTCATCATGGCTGAAGAAAGATAAGATAACCAAATGAACATTATTACAAACCTGTTATAAAAAGATATGAGAACAAAATATAGGTTATCTGCTAATATATAAATTCTAAGAATTGAATTAAAATTAAGTTGTATTAAATAAATTAATATATATATATATATATATATGAGTACTGCATTATGGTATCCAAAATATAAAAAGAAAACAAAATGTTTTGTACAGAAGTTTACTTTTATTTTCATGCTTTATTATTACATACGTGTACAGTACAAATTTATTTCAATATGTGTTAAACAATCTAATTATTAATCATTTCTAAGAATTTATTTATTACCATACAATTTGTAATGATTATTGAAAGAAGTTTTCTTTGAAGGAACTGTTCTATCATGGGTGATAGCCAGGACGCAGTCATTTTTTTATTGGCAATGCTTCAAACTAAGCATTTGTGGGTCATCATTAGGAGTTGTTACCATCTCTGAAGGTGATCAAGATCTGGAACCAGGGGAGCCCATCTCCCTTAAGGTCGATGGCGCATGCTCGAAGATATTTAATTTCTCTTCCCTTCTTAAAAACAGTGCAAACTACAGTAAAATTTCAAAAATCAAAGGTCATATACAATTGCACTTTCAGTGGTCTGTGATCTGTGTTACACTGAATATGACCCTCAAGCTTGGGTTGATTCATCAATGAAAATCTTAAAACTTATTACATCCTGACTATCTATCACCAATGATTTGTATAATTCTTGTTTGGTTGTTATCATTTCTTTCTTTCCTCCGCGTCGAATAAGGCCTGAAACGTTTGGACGAAACATCGGCAAAAAATATGTACGAGTATGTATTTTTATTTATTTCTCATAGTGACTGCACATCCGACTATCTTCCTAATCATAATAATAATGAAAATGGCAAACAAACGACATTTATTGACTAATGAAATCTCTAATTACAGTAATTTATTTCTCATTATTGTTTAAACGATTCATCGATTCGAAGGTTGGCAACCTTTTCTGATTATGTTGAATGAATTATCAATATTTTGGCAGAACCCTTAAGTAGGTTAAAAGACAATGTGAAAAAAAAAAAGACGTGTTTATTTATCATTTTTCACAAATTATTACAGCTGTAAAAAAAACTATTAAAGACACATCTTCAAAATTCTGGATCAAAGAAATAGTAGTAAATAATTTAAATGATACATAAATAAGTTGTGAAAAAATACTTTATTTTCTGATTTAATTACCATATTTTTTTTTTCAATCCTAAACTTAAATTACAAAGATTTATACTTTACTTTATTAGTATAATTTTAATTTTGTGATTCATGAAAGTAAAAAATTATTACTTAAATTGTTATTAAATTATTTCTTTTGCTATATATAGAATAGAATTAGAATTAGGTAACTTATTTACTTATTGAAGTCATCAAAGTACAATAATATATTGCAATAGAGACAAGTGGACACAATCATTTTATTTTGACGGAAACTGATATTTCGATTAGGTTTGGTGGTTTCCCAAAGCTCTACTTTTATCACAAATATTTTTTTTTCCTGCAGTATGATAAATGCCAATATTTCTTTGTCAAGCAAACTGAGCATCTCCAAACGTTAGTAAAAAAACCAGTTTATATTGTCACTTGGCAAATAAAACTGGAAATGAAGATGTTCACTTTTGATAGCAAACGTCTCAATTATTCTAATATTTGTTGAGATGTGAAGGATAGGCACACGTTTATAGAATTAGTTTAGTCGTAATAGTTTATAAGTAAGTTAGCTATTTATTATTTTAATGTTTGTACGACTGTGACTGTAGTTTTTCTCAGAGTTTTAACCGATTTTAATGATTTATTTCAAGATTCAACTTGAACATTCTTAAATAAAATCATCAGAAACAGTTGAATTTTTTCCTGCTAGTTTATAAATGAGTGATTTTTTTTTTAAAGAATAAAAGTTAGTGTTGTACATTTTTCTTATTTTAGAATGAACTTCAGTTCTTGAAAGATCTTTTGTGAATTTAATCAGTTTCCGGTCGCTTTCATTTCTCTGATTGATGTGGTTCACACAACACTCTCAATTGGCGCATACTGAAATAATTCAATAACCTAAGGATGATAAAATAATAAAATACTACATGATAAATTAAATACATACATACAATACACGACATTAAATACATGATAAATAAATTACAGGATACATTAAATACTACATGATAAAATAGTTAAATCGAGTTGGTATTAATATTACAGAAGTAGTTAGTAGCTCCGATGGTTGAAATGTTTTCGTCCAGTTGCTACTTCAGCATTGATAAAACCATGTATTGGCTGAGAAATGAGAGATAAATCTTTGCTAATTCAACCATCTGAAGAATGGTTCTCTGTTAGGCATCGACCAATAAGTGAGCTCTCTTGATTACAGAAACTAATTATCTTGTTCAAGTGATAGGGTTTTTCTCTTTCTATAGTGTTTTAAAATTTATCTTTTTTTTATCTAATATTATTGTAGATATAAGATTATCTTTGAATACACCTACCAGATTTAAAAGACAAGGTTACAAGTTTGTGAGGGTATAGGTTTGGATGGATTTATATTGCAATTTTTATTGTTTAATCACTTAAATTTACCAGTTGCACAAATTAACTTTGAAACCGATTTATAACGTGGTAATTAATTGCTTGAAATAAATTTTATCCCTGAAGAGAAAACTATTTTTTTTATAAATATATGATTGTTGTCCTGAGATATTTTTTTGTTTAAAGCATTACTAGGTCCTTCATTTGCTCCACTGTTGCCCACGTTAAAGACGCCTTTTTTAAAAATTAATAACACATGTCTAAAACTTCGTGAATGGCTTCATTTTATCGTGACCTACAACATTTTTATTTACGAAAATTATCGGAAATTGGGCGTTTTCAATCTGGAGATCGGTTATGAATTTAATAAGGTACTAAAAACTCCTGAAGACCCTTTGCTTTCCACTTGAACTGTTAGATAATTAAATCACAGAACCGAGAAAAAGGGTGGCCTATAAAAATACTTGGCCTTTTGGCGTGAACGTCCACCAAAATAACGACGTTACGTAGTCCAAACGTTCCTTCATTTTTGTGATCAAATTATCTTACGATTCAAGTGAAAAGCAAATGGGCATTCATTAGTTTTTAGCTCATTATTAAATACATCCCATTTCTGAAAATTATTGTCGATAAAAAAGTTCTACATTACGATAAAATAAAACACTGTTTTAGATGTGTGTTAATAATTTGATAAAAAGGGTTCTGGACCGAGTTTCTTAGGTTCCAGACCTCTTGCCTCAGGTAATTATTTAGTTTTGGATAATTTAACGATGAATATACCAATGGAGGTTAAATGCAACGCTATTGTTATTAATTATCAGGCCTTAATCGTTAACTTTTAGAGGGCAGTGAAAACTAAAGCCCAGCCCTTTTATTAATAATCGAAGCAGGTGTAAGGTAGCAAGGACACTCCGTGGTGATGTGTTCCCGTCCTTGCTTCCTACACAGGAGTAAGAACGAGATCGGATTTCGAAATAAAGCGCCTCGTTTGCTTTTTGATATTCAGAAGGTATCGAGAATGATTTCAGCGGGTCGATCGGAACGAATCGGTGGTGATGGTATAAGAATCGATTAGTCTGCCACCACGTCACCTTTTTTGGTGGGGTGCTGTGTCTTTGCCAGCGATCATCTTCGAAATAAGTGATCGATCGGGAGCAAGCTAAGCTAATTAATTTTAAGACCGTAAGTGATAGATCAACTTACCTGCCGTCTCATGATTTCCTTTTCGGATATGCTAGCGTTTAGTTATTTTATTTAAATGATATGAATAATTATTAGATGAAATTAATTTATTTAATTTTGTTTTGATTTTTCTTTTATTGCTGGATCATAGTCGTCGTCTGCAAAGCTGGTAAATTTTCAAGCTATTACTAATTATAAAATATAGTTATTATCAAATAAGATTAATTTATTACAGGTATAATCACAAGATTTCATATTATGCACTATAATACCATTAATTTATGAATTATTTTTTATATTATTTGCTTTTATGTTTCATTTTAATATACTTTAAAGAAAAGAAAAATAATAATTCTACGTACATTGTAATGTTGTTATTGTTACTCATATATTACACTTATAATTGCATACGCATAAAATAAAAATATATAACGCAAAACATGTACGCTTCCTTAGCTGGAAGTGCGTTTAATTTAGTCTCGATCTAGACATTATAAATATATAGCAAATAAAATATTTTAAAATTCATTTTTCGTATTTTGTATTTTATAAGTAAAATATAAAATAGATTCTTTGTACCTGCATTTTTTTTTTTTTTTTTTTTTTTTTTGTAATACAAAACAAGTATTTATATTTTTAATATCCAAAATAAATTACTAAATTGAGAAGGTTTTCCTTGAAGTATTGTGAGCCAGATCTTTTTCACCAGAATTTTTTCCTGTGATTTGCTATATTAAATTTGTAATGTAATTATTTTTTACTATAAAAGGAATTAGCTTTAAAAAATTATTCGGAAATCTAGGGTTTTATCATACGAAAGGGTAGAAGAGCATCCTTTGTTAAAAAAAAACAAAAACAAAAAAAAAAAAACAGGACTGACAGATGTTAGGAAAAAACATACTTTTTTTTCTTTAATAAAAATTTAAAGTACTGTTTACTAAAGAATTTTACAGTACTTTTTAGTAAAGAAAAAAAGAAGGATTTAATTTATGTAAGACTTTTGAAAATGTTGAAAATTAAATAATTACTAACTAAACATCACCTTTTTTTTTATAAATCATTCAGGAATAATATTAATTTAATAAAATCATTTAATCTCAATTAATTTTTAATAATTAAATCCACTGTCCCTAATTTCATAACTCCTTTCCTTGCTAAAATAAACTTATTTCTTAAGGAGTAGGTTATAAAACGCTAGTTCCTAAGCCTTAGGATTTTAGTATTTGAAATATTTTTTCTGAAAACAATTTAACATACTTTGTAATTAAAATACACTATATTTAAAAAACACGATATATTTAGCAATATTTTTTGCCAGGTCTGTCATTGTTTGTCGTTTAGTCATTGACACTATTCCTGTCCTGAATTTTAAAAATATTTCCTCTAAAAAGCTATTTTGGGCCTATGAAGGCAGTGGAACGCTATTCCTTTGGGTGCCTTATTCTAATCGATGTAAGCACTCAGTTAAGCGAGCCTCTTCAATATTCTCCGGAAACTCCATCAAATCCAATCAATATATTAATATTATTTCTCTCTCAACCGTTCGGCAGCCAAAATTCATTTGTTGCCAGTCTTGCACCGTGAGACAGAAAGGTATTTTAACGCCTTAACGTCAATAACTTACAGCGAATTTTGAATTATTGTTACCCGTTATGACTACTTCATTTATTACATAAACGCTTTTTATTGTGAGCTAATGTCAAATGTCATTCCTGGTAATATAGTGTGAAATCTGCCCTTAATTTAGTTTTATTCCTAGCCGTACATATTGATATATGGGTATGCATTTTTTAAATATTAGACCATTGCATTTACAATATATTATTTATTTCCCAACCTGCGACTTCCAAGTTTACCTTCAGATGTGTAAGGCTTCTTCCCCTTATACCATTCGTCCCCGTGTCTTTCAACGTGACGTTTTCATCGCTAAAAAAAATCACATGTTTCACTTCTAAATTATATTAAATATCTCACCACCCCTTTTCATTTCTTTACAGTGTATTTTTAATTTATTTATTGAATTATTATAAAATATAATTTCATATTAATAAAAATAAGAAATATTGTTAAATTAACAATAATGCAATGCTAAATGAAAATAAGAGTCGTCAAATTGAATTTTAAAAAATTTAAACACTACGTTTCGGTGAACATCACAGTTCTTTTATTATGAGTTTCTGTTTTATAATATTTCATTCGAGTATCTATATTGCTTACTGCTTTAATTATTTTATTATGTATGTTATATGAGGAAGAGTTATATTGGTTGTTTTTATAATTGAAGCAACCTGTTCCATTTTTAAATATTCATTAATAATCCTCTAGTCCGACGTTTAGGGTTTCTGACCCATCTTTGAGAACAATTTATTCTGTTGTTGGTAACATTTTAATATACCTGGTAGTTGCTATCTATTATAAATTATTAAAAAACTGTCAACAATCATTTTATTGTCACGACTCTTCCTAATAAACATTTTGTTATTTGATAAGATTTATCATTAAAGCTAAAATACATTATCTATAAAAATAATTGAGATGGCTGTTGTTTTCACAGCCATATTTTCTCTGAGTATCGAAGTTTGAACTTTTTGCTAATCTTAGTTATGTCACCCCTCTCCCTCTCTCCTGTATTTGATTATGGATTATTATTTTTTATAAGAATATAAATCAGTAACAAACTCAACAAGGGACAGAATATGATCGATCAGTTTCTTGCAGATGATATGAGCTTTTTGTTTTATTTGTTGTTTTCGTTTCTCTGCAATAAACCTAATCTTTTTCTTAGCATCGATATTCCATTTTCGATTGGTAACCACTTAAACGTTTTTGTGGCCTGTAAAAAAGAAAAAAATAATTTAAAAAAAATATGTTGATTTATTTGGCACCGACATGGGTTATATGCGGAAGTTATAAAAAATGTGGTAATTACTGTAGGTAAATTACTGGTTTTGTGTAAACTCACGAGACAGTAGCAGGGTCTTATAAAATTTGTTCTGGAACGTTGCCGTACTGTAGATGAACTATCAGAAAGGAAACATTTCTGATTAATATAAATCAAATTTTAATGCAGTTGTTAGAAGGCTATCAAATGCTCCATAAATTCCAAAGGTGGGGGAGGTTTTTGATGTTCAAAGGCGGACTGCTAAGTCGTGTAATATTATCGTGGAGAACTGATTGTGCCTGGAGTTCCCGAGCTGAAAACCGGATTGGAACGAGTTGAGGAAGGAACTTTTTCCAGGAAGTTTGTTTGCTGAGCCTTGTAGTCGTTTATAATTGTTGGAAAGGGAAGAAAAACTGTGCATCGTCTAGCCCAAGTGGATTTGAAGTACTATTTGATATGAGGGCAGTTGCAATAGCGAATTTATCTAAATAGTAAAACATCAGTTTTAAATCATAACCTCAGTTGTTTATGAAAGATATGTATTCAATTTAATTAAATAAATACCTAATACTTTCTGTCAAATGTATTTGATAAGTCAATCTGGTTATCTAGTTTTCCGATCTATTGCTGAGTCATAAAAAAGTTTGCTTGCGTGTGGCGAGTTCATTACTGGCTTGTCTTGTTATTACGATTGTTATAAGTTGATTCAGTTGCTTTTTTTCTTTTTTTTTTTTTTTTATGAACATAAAGCCTACTTTTAAGTATTGTAATTTAATTGTAAACCATTAAGCAAGTATATCGACAGCCACATTGCAAAATTCTGTAAGTGAAAAACACAAAATTATTTATAAGACAAAATAAACAGCATATTTCTTATTTTATGAAGTGGATTTTCTATTTCTATTTCTATTCTAAATTTCTATTGCAGACTTAAGACAAAAGTGTAACGTTCTAAATAACATTTTTGGTTTACTTTTATGAATGTCCGAGCAATGACTATTCATAGTCTAATCTTAAACCTTCCCTCACCCCTCCCAAAATATTTTATTCCTCTCTTTTTGTTAAACACAGTGCAAAAGAAAGTAGAATTTAAATATTCGTAGATTATTTACTATTACACATACTGCGGTCTGTTACATACTTCCGCTTGTCTTTTAATTTGAAAGTTTTCATTTTGAAAATTCATAACCCCGTCGAAATGTTTCCCCCTCAAAAATTGAAAACACCGTCAAAAAGTGCCCCCCTCATCAATTTTAATTGGGCAACTTGCGCCATGAAACATCTTTCTGGGCGCCTCTGTGTCCGAGGGCAAAGATTAACCGGCAAAGCTCAAAATTGCACAATCTAATTAAATTGTACTTACAGGTGTTTCCAGTGTAGCTGTCGATGTGCAATAACTGATCGAATCATAATAAATTATGAAAAATTAATTAATAAATCGAATTTTTTGTATAATCTGTACTAACAAAAATTGATAATAAAAATGTTACTATGTTAACAACAGTCTTATCCCATAAAGTGAAACAAAATTATTCGTAGAAAAGAAAAAATTGATTGTACTTTCAATGTATTTATTTTAAAAAGTTCTTAGTGTCCATTAGCCGGAATAAATTTATATATATATATATATATATATTACATTTATTCATTTTTTGTACATTCGTACTTTAGGTGAATGTAAGTAGTTTACTTGGGATTCCTTGAGACAGAAAAACCACTTAACCACTCCAAAAATTTATTTATTTTTAATACGTTTCGGCTGTCAGGTCATCATCGGTTGGTTTTAGAATTAACAGAAAAATTACCTACAATAAAGATTTCAATTGTAATTATCTAATGAAATTCAACATAACATCATTAAAATGACTTTCTGATGAACTATAAAATTAATATCTGATGATATTTCAGATATGACTATAATTTCCAAATTAAAATTCAATAAAAATACATATTTAATTATCTAATGAAATACAATCCATGCTATTACAAGGAAGTACAATCAACGCAATCAATTACATTGAATTAATCAATAAAGTTAATTATAAAGTTCAGTGATATATATTTCTATACCACTTCAAAGACATATTATTTGTATACAATCTGAATTTTTTACACATATGTAAATTTTAAACCAGATTGCTAAGTTTTTTGTTAAAATTCTAATTTTTCAAATGCATTTTTACTTCATATTATTATTTAAATAATAAGTTCTAAGAATTATTTTTTAATGTGCTCTTATTTTTAACTAAAAATATCAATTTAATAACATAAACTTAAAATCAATTCTATTCTCATAATGGTTGATGATATTGAAGTACTTATCTGTGCCTCCAATGAGTACTTGATTTATTTAAAAAAAGAAGTTTTATTCTCTGCTCAGCTCTAATAGTGGACATAAGAACATTTTATTAGTGGTATAAATGTAGGAATGCCACATATTATAAAATTATAAGCTGTTTCCTCTTACAGCAATAAACATTAGAAACTGCTTCCGTGATATTAATAGACAGAATGTTTTATTATTTATAAATCTATTATTATTCATCTTCCCTTGTCGGATTTCAATACGGAATGTATTAAGCTCCAAATGATACACTATTCCTCCAAAACTTACCTCCGCATTTTTGTGTTTCTTGATACTCATATAATTTTAATAAATAATTAAATCATTTGTTTTTCCTCTAGAAATTTTATTACATACGTCGAAACTTCCATGTTTCAAGTAATGAATATTCTTTTATACATATTTTTGTGATTTTGTTTTTGTTTCATGCCAGGGCGTTGTTCTGCTCCCTTTTATAAACAATAAGTTCATTAAATAAACGAAAATAAATATTCATAAAATTCATAGCTTTTGTTTATGCATGTAGTTGTAGTTGTTTTCCTCGTTTCTGCTAAGCTATGCCTAGGGTTTTCCAATAAACGATTCAAAAAACAAAACAAAGTACACGATAATATTTCTTCTTAAAGGAAATGTTTTAATAATTTGAATTAAAATATTTTTCAGATAGTTCTATTATATATTATTTTCAAATATTGAAATAAATTGAAGTGCTCCTTCAGCTAATTGAAACTCCGTTCCTGTTAAAAAAAAAATGTTAAAATAATAATAAAATCGATTCAATATTTAATAGTTGACCGTTGCATTATAAAGGAAGGAGATGGTCCGGAGTGGCGGTCATAAATGGGCTAAATAGTGGTAAAACTATTTTATTAAAAGGAGGTGTGTTCATCTAGGAGTTTCACATAGAACTGTGAAACTCCTAGCTAAACACACCTCTCTGAAGAAGACCTGCAAAGTCGGGTCGAAACGTCGGCTTTCAATAAAATAGTTTTACCACTATTTAGCCTATTTATGACCGCCACCTTGGACCATCTCCTTCCTTAATAATAAAATCGATGCTGCAACAATGATATGGGGGTTAAGAAAATATAATGACTTTAAATTTGGACCGTTTTTAAAATCTTCCAGTACATTCAAATTTTATTGTTGTAGTTTAGGCTTTACGGGGTTTTCCCCGAGCTTGAGGGCAGGAGATTAATGCCAGAGTTGAAAGTCTCCCACCCCGGCACCGATACGTGAACTCGTGATTATTTTACCATTAACTTTGGTTTATTTGGTTGCCGGGCAACGCGAGTTTAACGCACGCGTTAGCTCGTTCGGTCACTCCGCCCTCTCAAAAACCTTTGTACTCGTACCAAGTAAATGTTGGAGTCTTTTCCCTCCTTTTAATATAAAACAAACTTAACTGAACAACTGGTAGATATTTTGCTCTGAACCTACTACGAATTGGTTGGACCGAATATTCAATTAACGAACGAAAGTTTATTCAGAAGGTATATTTTTGAAAGCTTTTGCTAATTAAATCCACCTTTTAAAGTCTTTAGAAACTGAAGATAAAGATCGAATGAGTTAGTCTTTAAAAGGTCAGGGTTAAAATCAAGTTCGTAGTTTCAAAATGATGTTATGAAGAGATTAGAAAACAATTACTCTTAAATGATAACGGCTTGGAATGTAATGAAATTAACTTTTTACAAATTTTTAGTGAAAATGTAATTCTTTACCTAACATTTACGTAATTGTTCACGTTCTGAGGCGATGCTAGATAAAAAATGTCATTTAAATGGCAAATCTCCTATTATTGTTCACGGTTACACTTCGTAAAGTTCTGCTTTTTAAGAGAATTTATAAAAATAAATAAACCGACAGGGTTAATGAGCAACTGGTTTGTGACTAATACTTCTTTGTAGGATGATTCATTGTACCAATGGGACTTCATCAGCTCCTAGCCCAACAACTTGAGAGCTCGCGAACAGTTTCAACTCTCATGTTGTGTATCCACGCCCTTTTAATCTATAGAAGCCTTTCCAAATATAACATAGCACCTGTTTGCCATAATCCAGAGAAACTTTCATAAATCCATAGATTTGGAATGAAGGCTTTAGAAGAGATACAACGCCTGCTACTAGATCGATAAGATCCGAGGGCGTGGAAAGAGTTGTGGTCAGCTCTATGTAGGTGATAACCGCATAACGGCCATTAAATCGTTATAATGAAATGTAAAAAAATAACATGATTCATCATTGATTTGGATGAATAACGCTTGAATCTCATTGACATCGTATAGTTTTCTCTATAGCATCTTAATATAGTTTGGTTTACGAAAACACTGTTTTATTCAGTAATTTATATTCCAAAATTGACAAAAATTGAACAAAGTTATTACTTTCGAAGGTATAACTTTAAAATCCACATTGTAATGGATTCGATCAATACTGAGATCCTTCTTAATAACAAGTTTACTTAAGCACACCGTTTAAGGGTTGCGTATTCGTTTATGATCTAGCGACATAACTATTTGATTCCTAGCATTTTCTAAAAGGGATTTTCTAATCTACATAGGGTTCGCGCCGAATTGTCCACTCAACTTAGAAAACAAAGTAGTCAACTTGAATAAAGAAGTAGCAACCTGTCTCTAAAAGTAAAATTCAGGTTGTGAAAAGTTGGGACTACTATAGATCCCATTATACGAACACGACGCTACTCAAACTTTGTCTTCCTGAGAGATGTTAGCCCAGGGATCCCACCGTATACTCTCGTCGATAGAGTTACCTGAAAGTTAGCGGTTGTGTCCTGTAGTCACAGGGAATAAGTTTGTATGTCTACAGCAGCAACTTCCTATGTATTACTTTTGTTTACTTAAGATGTGTAATCCTCTTTTCAAACAAAATAAATCATATCGTTTCAAATATCTTCGACTGTAAATTATTTCAACAGTGTAAAGTTTATTGATTGATCCAGAACTCTTTTGACTACAGAGCACTAGCGGGTCCAGGATTTAGTTTGATAGGCGGCTTCAGCTCTAATGATTTAAAAAAAATATATAACGAAGAGAAGAATAGTTGGGGTGCTCAGTCAAAAAGGAAGGCAAAAAATAAATTATAATATTTATTTTTTACATATACCGACGTTTCGACCTGAAGTTCAGGCCTTTATCAGGGCTAAGAAAATAACCAGATAACAAGGTATGAGAAACATAAGTAATGATGGTAAAAAAGATAATAAAAAATGAAAAAATAAAATAATTATAATTTTAAAAATAATTTATATATTTTAAAAATTTAAAATTTATAAAAAAAATAAATTTTAAAAAATTTATTAAAAATAAAATTTAAAAAGAAATAATTTATATATTTTAAAAATATATAACGATGATTACTGAGGAAGAAAAGAAATAAACTAACTACCTGTATGAAATAGAGTTAAAGTGATTCCTTAAGCACTATTAAATATAATTACACAAACAATAATACTTTTAGAGGTAATTTTTAAATATTTTTTTTCATAAGGAAGGTTATATTATACCATTTTGCTTCACCCTGAAAGTACTCTTCTCCTGTAGGTCCACCTATGCTACAGAGCACTTTCAGATTGGTCTTTTGGGCTGCTGAAACTTTCCAAAATAGAAAAATATATTTTTTTCATTGGTCCATATTTGTTTCTGTGAGTGATTGGAACTAAGTACTTAAACAATCAAAATAAGATCTCTTTTTTAATTTTAGCGCATGTATTTCGTCCACTAAATGTAAGCACAGAAAAAAGTATCTCTAAAAGTATTATTGTTTTTGTAAACACAGTTATAATTGATTCATTATTTCTTTGACAGTCGATCATGACCATTTAAACATTATTTTACATAGTTTCTTTCTTTTTCTTTCAGAGTGATTACTATTATCAAAAATTAAAAATAATATCCAAGTCCTTTCCAAAATTAAACCCCGCGCCTGTCTACTACTTCTTCAGAATATTCATTTAACTCAGATTTGGATGACAACTTATTTTCTGTGATTAATGTACACCCCCGTCAAAAGTATCGCAACACCCATAATTCTCGAGATTTTCTTGGTTTTGACCAATACATACTTTCGTTATATTTGTAGTAATATTATTCATTAAATGAGAGACATTATGGATTTAAGACATAATTTTTATTCACTGTTTACAAAAAAAAACAAAAAAAAAAGATTGAATTTTGGAGGATAAATATTCAGGACGCAGTCATTTTAAAATTTTTATTGGTGTTGATTTTTCAATTCAAACATGTGGGTCATCATCAGGCTGTGTCTGTGTTTCAAGCACTGAAGTTATTCAAATACTGACTACAGTACTTAAATACCTTCAGTATCTATAATGACTGCATTCTGGATATTTATCATCCATGACATGTAGAACAGCCGACAAACTTCCTTCAATAATTCGATGGAATATTGGTTTATTCATTTCAAATTTCCTTTCAGTCCATCTTTATCTTTTGTTTATCTTGAGTCTGTTCTCTCTTTTCTCTTTAGTCTAGTTATACCAATTAATTTTATACACAATGAATCCTTTAAGCCACGATGTTGTCAGAATCATCACTCTCTCTGAAGAAGGCAAATCATTGCCTTACATTGCTATAATCGTCTTAGGATTCACTATTCTTCCATTTTAAGGACCATAAAAAGGTACAGGGAAACTGGCAGTCATTCGAGACAACCAACGTCAGGGCGTCCCAGGATTACTAATCCCATAGATGACCACTTCATTAAAATGCACGCACCTCGGTAGTGCATTTCCACAGATTTTTCCGTTAAAAACTTGATCGCTGATGTTCGAGGAATATTAATCTTAAAGTCATTAGAAGACTGATAAGAGTCAAACCGCAGCTCAAGAAGGCCAGTGAAAGGTCTTCTTCTCACAGCATAAAGAGATTGAGATTTGCAAGCGAACACCAATCTTGGACTTTGGAGGAATGGAAAAAAGTTTTATTCACTGATGAGACGGGAATGACCCTTAACAGGTCAAAAGACCGTGAAAAAGTTTGGAGAAGGCCTGGAGAATGGTATAGTCAATAGCACGTTAAAAACTGAGCCATTTGTGGAGGGTTCTGTCATGTTCTGGGGTGGCATATCTTGGGAGGCACGTACCGAGTTAGTGCCAATCCTAGGAGGGGTCTTGAATGCTTTGGGTGCCAATCCTAGGAGGGGCCATGATTGCTTTGAGATATTTAGAAATGATTCTTCAAGATCGTGTAGTGCCTTTTATGCTGTTTATAGGCTCTGAATTGTTGCTCATGCATGATATAGCCCATCCTCACAAGGCAAGGTGTATTTCTTAGTGCCTGAACACAACAAATATCCACATCATTGATTGGCCAGCAAGAAGTCCTGACCTTAACCCAATTGAGCACGTTTGGGATTATATCATAAGAAAGGTTTGGTCACCAGATTCACCTCCTACTACCCTTGAAATACTAAAGGCAGCTGTGTTGGAGGAGTGGGACAATATGCCCCAAAGTTTTCTTGAAAATCTTTTAACAAGTATGCCAAGACGAGTGAAAGCAGTCATTCAAGCCAGAGAGGGCAATTCGTCTTATTAAATGCAAATTAAAAGTTAAAATTGTAAATAAGGAAAATTTTAAAAAGTTTTCTAACTTTTTTGTTTATTGGAAGAAATATTGTCATTTATTTTAATAATACTTGTTTATGTTCAGTTTAAAAATGTTTATTATAGACTTCAGAACCTTTCTTCGTTATAAAAAAACAACAACAGACTTTTGGTAAAATTCAAATATTTCAAAGTGTTGCGATACTTTTGACAGAGAGTTTATATTTTTGCCCATTTGGAGCGATTTAGTGAGGCACAGTTGTGTTTAACTTGTATACAGAGTTATTCTGTCAGTTCTCAAAACAAAACGTTGCATTTAAAATCTTATAATTTTCGCAAACACAAATCAACTTCTGTAATTTTGTCTAAACTTGTTATAAACAAAGCTGAAGGGGACTTAATTTTGCTGTTTGTTATACTTATATTAAAAATATATGCTTCTTAAATGCAATCAGCAGTATTCTTAATTTCAGTCAAAATGTGCTCTCATTTAAGACAGCCATCATTGGCAGTTTCAACTATGTCACATGTTAAAGAGATAACTGTTTCACTATTACGCCGTGATTCATTCTTGCCATAATTATGAATGAAAACTTATAGTTTAATTTATTTTTGTGGATAATTATGCAATGAAACAGAAATTTAACTAGAAATATTTTCAGTGTACTTTGTAATAATGAGTGTTTTATATTTCATTTTATTGATCCATTTTGAATTATTTGATTGTGATGTTATTGATTGTCTAGTTTCTAGACAGAGTTTTCTGTTTTTTCTTAATTGTGAACCTTTTGACTAATAATGGATTTGTTTTTTCTCTCCCCTCCTCTCACTTGCCTGCTCCCAATTTCCTATGGTTTCTCCTGGTTCCTAAATTTCCAGAAGGAATCCCGGAGGTCTACTATTTTGGACCATGCGGGAAGTACAACGCCCTGGTCATGGAGCTCCTCGGCCCTTCCCTGGAGGATCTGTTCGATGTCTGCGGCAGGAGGTTCACTCTCAAGACTGTTTTAATGATCGCAACTCAACTTGTAAGTCTATATATTGAATAAAGCCTTCTTTTTTTCTTTCTTTTTTTTAATACCCAGCTTTGTCTGGATTTGTTATAATTCTGTTTGTTTTCACTAAATTTTTTAGGTACATTTTGTTCTTATTGATGATTCACAATTTTCATATGGTGTTAGCCGTTTGTTGTTTATCTGCTGCTTTAATGTATTTATTTGATCCGTTAAACTGTTTTCTTTTAATTCACAAATTTGCCACTGATACATTTTTTTTTGTATACAAGCTTTTATTTTTGTAATACTATCATAAATATAATGTGTAAAAAAAAAAAAGTAATAACTAAAACAGTATGCATACTAAATATTTTTAAATTTGTCTTCAATCTTCGTAGTTTTGATCAGTTACCAAACATTTCCAAAGTGGATTTCAATGAAAATCTTTCTGTACCAATTGAACAATGCTTTAAATAATTTACAATTACATTATATATTATTAATGGATTACATATTTAACAAACAATTGAACCTTGACGAAACTTTAAAAAAAAAAAGTCTTGAATACAAGAGTGCTAAGAAATTTTTTTATAATTAAGTTATGGGCTTACTATAGTTTTTACAGTTTATGTTATTAAAAAAATATAATTATAAATATGTGGGGTTAGATTACAATTACGATTTTTCATATTAACAAAATAAATTGGTGTATCAGAAGTTTTGAATAAAAGTTCTATTGAATCTTTATCTTATAGAACAACTCCATAGGAATGAAGTTCTTGTTCCAAAAGTACAGAATAAGAGATGAAAATAAAAATTCAACTCATATCACAACTGATTAAAAAAAAAAAAATCTTCCTCTTATTTCAAGCTCTGTGTCAAACACAATATACCCTTTTTTAGTAATATTTAATGATTTTCTGGATTGAACGGATATATATATATATAAATAAATTTAACTGCAAAAGAATTAAATAAATGACTACAGAACAATTTTTCATTATTTAATTGGAGGGTGGGTTGAATCATAAGTTGAAAAATGCAAGTTAATTTTTTGCCAAATCTGACATTTGTTGTGCTACGGCTTATCTCTTCTGTTGAATTTTACAAGCTGTTTTGGAATTTGGAAATATATTATGGAGAAAAACATTCTATTCTGTTTGTGAATAATGTTTCAAATGTTGTTATAAAAGTGGTCAATGCATATTTGATGATATAATGGTAATATTTCAAATTGATTTATTAAAGCAGTTACATTCCAAACAATTATTTCTACGTCTTTATAGTTTTGATTTTTACCTATTTTATGAACTACAGTTAAACGTTTGTATCTAAGCTCCTAGCTTTTATTCTAGATTAGACTTTGATTTAGAAACTACTGATTTTTTTTTTCACTTATTGTTATTGGTTTTTTTATTGTTTTAGTTGAAAATTTCTGTCGAAATAGTTTGTTTATAAAAAACTATTTTCTTAATCTTTATTAAACTATTTTCTTGGTTGTAGTTTCTAAACACAAAACTCTTCATGCGTTGTAGTGGTGTAGTTTTTTTTCTAATTTTATTTCACCGAAATTTTGGTTTCTGTTTTTTAAGGGAGTTTATCTTCTGTTCATGAAACATTTAAGTGTTGCCTTTAATTAATTTCTGAACAATTTAAGATAGTTTAAATAAACTTTTATTATATATTAGAATTATTTTTTATGAATTATATCATAAATTAATTATTAAAATTATTTATAATTAAATAGTTTATTAATAATAATAATACTATATTTTATTTATTCTGGGACAAGTTCCCTTAAAATAAAATGCAACAGAATTGTGAGCTTAAGAACCTCAGAGCTATATCATTTTTAATTGTAATCATAAAATTATTATAAGCTTTTATCAATTTTTTATTTGGAAAACGTAATCATAAATTGAGTATGTGTGTGTTTTTAAGCTTAGTTGATTTTTTCTTTTGTTAAGAAACGAATATGTAATTATATCAATCAATTATTCTTTCAGTAAGTCATAGAATTATATTTATATACAGATTTCAAATAGTTGGGCTAGCAGTTGAAAAGAAGAGATTTTTTTATTTTAAATTTAGATTTTAATGACAGATTTGTGTTGTAGTTAAACCATACAAAATTTATAGTTGCGTTATAAATTGAATTTTGTTTTGTAGATGTATTGTAAATATTTTGTTATATATACATTTTTTTTTTTCCAGTTACATAGGATAGAATATGTTCATGGTCGTCATCTCATTTATCGAGATGTGAAGCCAGAAAATTTCCTTATTGGTAGGGCTAGTACTAAAAAAGATAAAATTATACATATTATAGGTATGTTATTTATATATGATATGATTAATTATAGTTTATTAAAAACTTTATTTAATTTAAAATCATATTTCAGATTTCGGTTTAGCAAAAGAATATATAGATTTAGATACGAACAAGCATATACCTTACCGGGAACATAAAAGTTTAACGGGGACGGCTAGGTATATGAGTATTAACACGCATTTAGGTAAAGGTATGTATCATTAACAACCATTATTATTGATTTAATCAAATTGTATTTTTTTTACTATTTAAAACAGTTATAGTTTAAACAATAATTTAATTTTTCTTTTTTAGAGCAGAGTCGGCGAGATGACTTGGAAGCCTTGGGACATATGTTTATGTATTTCTTACGCGGTTCCTTGCCTTGGCAAGGGCTTAAAGCTGATACCCTTAAAGAACGCTACCAGAAAATAGGTGATACGAAAAGAGCTACTCCTATAGAAGTTCTGTGTGAAGGACATCCTGGTCAGTTCATATAACCTTATTATTTTATAATATAAGAATATTATCATCGATATCTCTTTTTTAATAGCTTATTATATTTCAGTGCTAAATCTTAAAGATATTCAAAATATGGTTTAAAATTTATTCAGCTCCGACTTATAGTTTTGATATTTTTAAAATAGATTTTTCCCAGTCCCTGGTGTTCCTCAAGGTATTATCATAGGTCCTATCTTTTACACAGTTCATACAGCTGATATCCCAATACTGTCATTATCTCTTATGTCGATGACACATTCTATCAGTTAATAACAATCCATCAATTGCATCCCAAACTCTTCAATTACACATCACAAACCTTGAAGAATGGTATCAAAACTGGAGAATTAAAATAAATCCCATCAAATTAATATTATCCTTTGTCGTAAACCTATTATTTCCTGCCCTACAGTATCCTTTAACAATAACCCACTTATCCTTATTTAACAAATTTGATATTTAGGACTCCCTCCTTCTCAACCACTGTCTAACTTGGAATCCTCATACCAGACTAAAAATAAAAAAAAACTACTCAACGTTTCCAACTAATTCAGCACTTACTATACAAATGCTTTAAACTTCCAATTAATTAAAAAAGACTCATATTCATGACTATAATAAGGCCTTTTTGGACATCTGAAGTTGAGCTATAGGGCTCCACTAAATCATTGAATTCCTCTCGTATTCAATCCTTGCAATCCAATTTTTTTTTTTTTTTTTTTTTTTTTTTTTTTTTTTTCTATTATATTGAACACCTCTGCCGTTGGCTATTAGGCCATTCGGCTTCTGGCAGCCCAGTACAACTCCGCCATGAATTGTTTGTTTACATTTGTTCCGATCCCATCAGAAGTACTGCGGACATCTGACAGAGCGGGGCAAACTGGGAGGTGCAGGTCGTACATCTCGTCCTGTTGGCAAAGAGGGCACACAGGACTTTCCACCACCCCAATCCTGTGTAAATGCCTTTGCAGGTAATCGTGCCCTGTTGCCATGCGCAAGTTTGCCACCGATTCTTTCCTATTTTTGGTTTGTTTTATCGGCTCCTCTGTTAAACATTCCCATTTTTTCCCCGTTGCCTGTAGCTTTTGCCAACTCTTATTCTCTTCCTTGTAAAATGATTTTAAAATCCTTTTAACAGATTCGTAGGGCAGCGGGGGATTAGTTTGTGGCATTTCCGAGGCGATCCGTGCGAGCTCATCAGCTTTTTCGTTTCCTGGTAGCCCGCAATGGCTTGGAACCCATTGGAAAGCCACTCGGATTCCTTTTTTAATTAAGTCATTAATCCGATTTCTGGCACTAGTGACATCAGGATGGTCCAGGCCATTGCAGATCGACAGTATGGCTGCTTGTGAATCGACAAAGATCACGACTTGGGAATAGGTGAGTTCTTTATCTATTGCAGTCAATGCTGCCGAAATGGCTTTGACTTCTCCATCAAAGTTTGTTCCCCGGCTACCAGCAGGGATGGATAACATGAAATCTTGGCAGTATACTCCTGCTCCCAATTTTGCAATCCAAAATTCTCAATGCTCCTTACTTTGCTACAAATAAAATCACCTATTGCGACCTTAATGTTCCATATGTTTCCAATTTTGGTCCAATCAAAATAAATATCCTTCCATAATAAACTTCAGAACCATCCTAAACCTCTCTTCTCTAACTTTGCTTCCTCAATGATCTCTAATAACCTCCCTAGGGTTCTGAAAAGAAGATAGCCTCATGATCTTCTAACTTTATTAAAGTGCTGCCAATGGGTAGATTCTCTACCCGAAGTTTAGATAAGTCTTTTCATGCCATTGTATTTCTCAGTATCACATTAACTGAATGTATATTATTTTTATATAGTTGTAAATTTCATGAATAAAGCAATGGATTTAGCAGTTTGATTATTATATTTCATTCATCTCATTTTAACATTGACAATAATTACCATTATTAAATTTTTATTATAAATATATTTATAATTGCAGAAGAAATGGCTACATACTTAAGGTATGTCAGGAGGTTGGACTTTTTTGAAACGCCTGATTATGAATATCTACGGAAACTTTTCCAGGATTTGTTTGAAAAGAGAGGTTATATCGATGATGCAGACTTCGACTGGTCAGACAAAACGATGGTAAAATTGTTATCTATTAGCCTAAAATATAATTTATTGATAACTAAATTTTATTTGGATTATATAAAAAATTATAAATTAAAAAAAAAAAAGTGGGAAGCTAACAGAAAAATATATGCTAAGTAGGAGATTTGTTTTTAATAATTATTATTTTATTAGTCATTAAATTTTTAAATTTAAATATCTTGTGAAAATTTTAGAATCACAAAAAGTTTTAATTATTAGTTGAATAAGACGGAAAGTGGAGGATTTCGTCACAGTTCCAATTTAATGAAATATTACCTCAGTGAAAGTATTTTTAAAAAATGTTGATATGTCAAAAATTTCTACCACTAAATTTGATTAAATATAATTAAATCAATGAAATGTGGAAAAAAATAATGTAATTTAAACAGGTTGTCTACTGGACCTGAAAAAGTCGGGTAATCTCACCAGATATTTATGGATTGTTGAAAGGATTTAAAATGTGAATCAGAGACAATTTTTTTGTTGTTTTTAGTGTCACAGAAGTTGTTTACCAAAATTGTATGCTGAAATGGACTATAATTGTTGTATATTCAAAAATTAGATTTCTTACAATCTGTCATAAAAATTCATAATTCTTTTTATAAACCATCCAGTGAATTACAGTTTTTAATATATTAAATATTGTACAAATCATGTAAAGGGATAATTAATAAAATGAGAAGGAGTTGGTCGAGGGTGCGGTCAAATAAATACTGAAAACTAAAATAGTATTTTATTGGTTACACCGACGTTTTGATTGACTTTGAAGGTCTTCATCAGGGCCTAAAAAAATACAAAATATTAGAGACACATAGTGAAAATAAAAAAATCAATTATTAGTAGATATTAAATAAGAAACAGTTGATTAAGAAATAATATGACATGAAAATAATATACGACAGTGATATAGTATCATCAGTGATACACTATCACCCACTGTCATATTATACTATCACTGATGTCATATTATTATTTCTTTATCAGACAACTGTTTCTTATTTAATATCTACTAATAATTCATTTATTTTATTTTCACTATGTGCCTTTTATATATTGTATCTTTTGTTGCTGATGAAGACCTATAAAATGGATCGAAATGTTCTCGTAACCAATAAAGTACTATTTTTCTTTATAGTATTTCTTTGACTGCATCCCCGACCTACTCCTTCTTATATCACGGCCAACCATTTCTACACCGATAATTAATTAAGATCAGTTTATACAAATTTTGTCGAGAGCCAAACATTTTTTTTTTAATCAATTTGATTGAAAGAATAAATTATGTACTTACACAGTAAACTTTTTTAAGCTAGCACTGAAAGTAATTGTCTTTCTTTAAATTGACACATAACATTTTATTAGAAGAAAGAATAATTAAATTTACTAATTTGGCTGTGGACATCATGATTCTCACAGTGTTTTGGTTAGTGAACAAGTGGCAATATAATATGAAAAGAAAAAAATGTAATGTATTATGAAAGGGAGTAATTAATTTTTTTCAATTAAAAAACCAAAACATATGTAAAAAATTACTATTGGGTCTATTTTTTCCTAAAAATACTTTGATTTTAATGATTTTTTTTTGGTGATTGTTTGGAAATTTTTCAAATTATCATGAGTATAATCTACCATAAATTATATCCACTATTATAAATGGTGTACTTTCTGGGTTGTGTGCAAATATAATTTTCTTTTTTGTTGACTTCATAAACAAAGATATAGCTTATTAACACACTCTAAAATTCTTGCAACTGACTGGACTGCACATTTGTCAAGTTACATGCCCTCGATTCTCATTGTTCAAAACCTAGTACCAACTATCTATGAATCTTCTCCCTATTTTTATAACGTGTTTGACGCACATAAAATTATTATAATGCTAAACTCAGTAGTGGTGTTAAAATTATGTGATCTTCATTTGAAAGTAAACGTTAAAAAAAAAATAGTTTATGTCCTATTACAATTATTTGGATGACCTGGTATTTTTTGAAATATGACTAGAAATTCCGGGATGACTCGGGGAATCCCAAAACAAGTTCCAGTAGACACCCTGTTTAATTCTTTACTTAGCTCTAGCCTCTGCACATCCAAAAAAAAAAAGGCCCGCAATTAAAAATTGTCATTGTCAGAATTTTATTTTTGTTGGATCCTTACCTCCCCTTCCCCTCCCCTCAAATTTAAAGTTTTGACAATTGACATAGCGGGAAATTATTGCAATAAATTGTGAAAAAAGAAAACAATTGGTCTTCTGGTTATAATGATCATTTTGAAATTTGGCTTAAATTTTGTGGATTTATGTAATTTATTCAAACAATTCATTTAATATCAACGATATTATTACCTTATTAAATATTAATTTGACTTTTTTTAAAACTATTTTATCTTTCAATCCTTAAAAACTACTTCAGTTGTAAACTTTTCTAGCATATATCATGAAAATCTCCTTTTACACTTGTGGCAATTATATGAATGATTTCAGCTACAATACGGTTTGTATAATTTTTTTTTTTGTTGTCCACTTTGACATTGCTAACACATACACCTGGCTTCTAATAGTTCTGTCTTTGCCATCCTTGCATGTTATCAAACTATTTAAGCTGATAATATTACATACACTCACCTAATATTAATCTGAAGGATTTGACTTTTTTTTGTAAATTTAAAAATTATTATAAGATGTGGTTAGAGCCGGTGGAGTGTTTATTGCACAGTTTGTTAAGTTTAAAAATGCATGTTGGATGTATTAGTGTGAGGTGCACATGATTATTTAATAGATAAAAATAGCTTTTAAAAAAAAGTTACTTTCTTGATAGTAACTTTTTTTTCGGGGATTTAGTTACTCAATCTTCCGAAATACTTATTTATTAGTTCATAATAGGCCTAATATTCTCCATATAAATCTTAAAAAGAAGAAAGAAAAGCTTATTTATTTTTTGATTCCTAATGACAATTATATAAGTTAAGATACTCTCAAAATATCTAAAACTGATGGTTGAGTTTAAAATAAGTAGTTTTGAATACATTGGGAAAGCACAGTGCTTAGTGCCAACACCAATAATATCAATAATGGGTTGTGATTCGAAGTCAATGGTTGTAGGCGTAGATGGTTTGGAATTGCCTCATAGTGTTCTTTGCTTGTGGACACAAGAAGAGTTAAAAAACTTTTATATGTTTCGAAAAATCAAATATCTGGAGACGAATTTGTAATAAATACAAATTTTACTTTTCATTTCAGAATATATGAAAATCATGTAGTGAACAGATATTCGATGTAAATTTTACTGTCTGTCATTATCTTTGAAAATTTGTAATCCAAGACATAAGAACTGATTTTTAATAGTGCTGGCTGTTTCTTTGGTATTTAGAAATTAATTTTTTAATTGGTCTTTTTGAACTTTATTTTCTATAGTTCCTTCTCTACTCATTCAATTAACATTATTTTTTATTATTGGTGTCCTCTTCATATGTTAATCACTCCTAAAGTAATACTAATTATTTGCCACAATTAAAAAAAAAAATTTAAATTGGTGGGTTTATAAATAAATTAAACTTGCATCTTCTTTATGAAGATATGCAAAATATATTTATGCTTGTGTTTCAGCATTAATAATTTCACATTTTTTAAGTAACAAACAGTATGACTAGAATAAGTTAACTTTATTTAGCATTGAATAATATATTTTCCTGTGTTTGCTAAAAAATGTGTACCATTTTGTAATGTTTTGTTCAAGATTCGGAACTAAAATAATGGGAAAAATAGTTTAAAAATGCCGTTTTATCAAGCTTTGGTGTGTTGCCGAGTTGAACTGTATTAATATACTGATCACTAAAGAAATTCTGCTGGTCAACTGCTATTTGTTCGGAATGTGATTCTTCTATAAGCATTCTAAATTTTTTTACATTTTAATAAATAATGCTTATGTTCTTTGTAGTTTTATTTTAGGTTACTTTGATATTAGTTTTGATTACAAGTTCATAAACTTTTTCAACTTAACAACTAATAAAATATATTTTTGAAATGATTTGTTGTCTTATTTTGTTTATTTAATAAGATTATTAGGAAATGTTTACATTATCTTAATTTTTTTCTGATTTAACTTATGAAAGATTAATAAATTGTTAAAATAATTTTTTTAATAAATTTTTAACTTTTAATATTCATGCTCTGGCTTCTGTCTCATAAATTCTAATGTAAATATTCATAAATTTTAGTCCAGATAATTTATTGTATTTGTTGTAAAGTTATTAATGACTCGTTTTACTGAAGGACAACAAGAAACCAATTATAGAAAAACAATTTTCTTACTAAAGTAGTATATTTTATGGCATGTTCACAATAGACTAACCAAATTTAATCTTATTATTAAACAGTTATCTTATTGCTGAGCAGTAATGTTTGTTCTTACTGAGAATGGGACGCAACTCAAATTGGACTGAAACAAAATGGTTTATTGATTAACACGTGTGGGTTTAATTCATTATTGTCTGTCAGTATCATTACTATTTATTGAATGAACTATTAATGAGAAATATTTCCCCATTCTTAATTTTAAATATCTTCCAGTAATTTTTTTGGAAATTTTTAACATTTGCTCTGCATCGTGTAGTTTGATAGGTTTAAATCTTATCAAAACTATTTATAGCATGGTATAATAATCACCAGTTGTGTTTTAAATAGTTGGATCGTTATCCTATTGTATGCATGAAGCCTTTTCTTTTGTTGCCTTTGCAGAACGATTCTGTAATAGTTTATATCTCTTTCGATGTTGAATAATATTTCTCCCTTTTAACTTATAGAAATTTCCTAATTTTTTAACGTGTTCACTGTTACCTATGAACAATCCAAATCATACTTCCAGTATGTGTATATCTTTACTTATTATCAATCTGAATCACATGTTCTTACTACTAATAATTCTTCTGATTCCAACTTTTCCTATTTCTTTCTCTGTGCTGCTCTGAATATAAAATGATAACTTTTTTCACACTGAACAATACAAGGAATTATTGAAGGAAGTTTATCGACTGTTCTACATATCATGGGTGATAGATATTCAGGACGCTGTCATTATAAATTTTTTATTAGTGCCGACGTTTCAACCCAAATACGTGGGTCATCATCAGGGCTGAAAAATTGTTTAATACATTCAGAGATATGATATTATACGACAGATAATGGTTAATAATAACAAAAAAGTGATTGATGATACATAAATGATTTGGCTAACTATTGTATACCTGCATTCAAACTATTTTATGTTTATATTGAAAGTCACCTCTTATTCATTGTTATTTCATTACAAGCCAGTAGTCACAATTTTGTAACTATAAAAAACAACGCAAATCTTGTACACACCTTGAATATTATATGTAACAAATTATTTACATTCTACAAACAGAAATGTAACTCCTTTCCCCGCTCCCACTCTGACTGTTTAGTTACCTACCAATGTGTCAGTACTAGAATACCTTCAGTGCTCGAAACACGGTTAGTAAGAGTGAACATTACATTTTTTATAAATTCATTATATACATTATTTTTAGTTTACATAACTTTTTACATATTTGATTTGCCTATTTCATGTATCATAAATCACTTTTTTATTATTTTTAACCATTATCTGTCATATAATATTATATTTATTAATTTATGAATGTATTAAACAACTTTTCAGCCCTGATGATGACCCACATGTTTGAGTTGAAACGTCTGCACCAATAATAACTTTATAATGACTGCATCCTGAATATTTATCATCCATAAACAATATAAGTATATATTGATTAGAAATATACAGCATTATTTGACATAGATCCTTTTTTATTGTCAATTTTTGTTATATTTTTATAGACTATTATATGTATGCTGATAAATTTAATTATCGCTCTGAGATTATTTTTTTCTCTTGTTGTATTAAGCTAATAAATTAGAATAATGTGATATTGAGGTCTTAGCTGGAAAAGGATAATAAAGTAAAAATACATTTTCAGATTAAACCATGTGAAGTTCACATTTCTATGATACATTAATTTTTTAGTTATTTTCTAAACGAAATCAACCATAAGGTATATTTTTTAAGTCATTACAATTTAATAATAAAATAAGTATTAATGATTGTTTTTTTTTTTTTTAAAGATACAAGTGTATGAAAGTTTAATTGAAACCTAATCATGAGGAAAACTTTATTCAAATGTTATAGAAAAAAAAAAACGTAAACAATCTTGAAACATGAATGCCAATAATTTTCCAATCTCTTATGTTGAAGTAGTTTTGGATGTCATTCCCCAAGATGTCTTACCCTTCTTGGCCTTACAGAAATGTTGTTCAAGGGTTTCAGTTAAACATAATTATGGAAGTTGTGTTACAAAAAATATGGTCGAAACTTTAATTTTTTTAATCCATGTAAGTAAAAACAAAATTGCTAAGAATGACGAAGGGACAACTTTCGGAAAAAAAAAAAAAAAAAAAACTGAGATAGTTTAGGACTTTATTTGATTTTCCCTATATTACTCCTGGCCACTTACTTGAGGGATGAGCACCGTCTTAAGGTTTTTAAGATAAAATATTGCATACATTATTCGGACTGAAAAAGGATGAGTCAACCAGAAAAAATTTAGACGGTTATACAGTGCTGAATTGCACAAACTGTCCCTGATTAATATAATTGATGTGATTACTTTGAGGCAAATAAAATTGCTGGGCTTAGTAATGAAAGAATTCCTTAAAGTTAATATGCACTCTGCCAACTGGTAAGCTTCTGAGGGGTAGACCAAAGTGAAGGAGGAAATATTGCATTAAGGCTGATCTGGCGGGTTTGGGTTTAGACAGCGCACAGTGGATGGAAGGATATGTACATCAATGTACATACATTGATGGTATCGGCATCGAACCTTCAGGTTCGACTACTATTTTTTATTTTTTTTATTTCTTGTTTAACATCGTCACACATCTCCTAAGTTAATTGCTATGCCATTTGTGGAAATGACAATTTGTTGATTAAAATGATAAGCTTAACAGATTTGTTGTGTTTTTTGCATGACAAAAGATAGTTTATTAGGTTTCAGTATTTTGCTGTAATGTATATACATTCTTGAATAATTAAATTAAAATTTATAATCATTTGCTTGTTTACTAAATTTGCATGCTGCATGTAAAGCCTCCTAACTTTGAGTTGTTAAGAATCCTGAGAAATGCTCCTCCATCTCATATTGGCAAAACTAAATCTGACCAGGTAAATAATAAATTAAGGTATTACTATTTAAGTAATTATATATTTTATCATTGTAACTTTTAGCTTATTTAATTAATTATGACTAGTAAAACAATTTGTTGATGTTATTAGTAACAATTAGTCACCTACAGTTATATTTTATGATCAAATTAAAAAAAAAAAATTGTTTTTCAAATAATATAACGTTCACTGGACTAGTTCTGCCTGTTTTCCTACCCCTCACTGACAACATCCTGTTTTCCTCATTATTTATTATTCCTTACGTTTATTCCTTACCTAAAAAAGTTTTACTATAGGCAAATAAATTATTCAAAATAGTACATGGAAGGCTTAGAAAGTTTGCATTATTATACTATGCATGTTCTGGCTGATTCCTCCATCTTCGGTTATCAGAAACAGTACGTCGAAGAATACTTGAGCTCCGTCCTTTGACATATTTGAATTATTTTTTAAGGATGAGTGATCATAGTAAGCATATTTTTTACTTAAGACCTTTCCATTATTAATCCCTTGTATTTTCTATCAAAATAAAATTTCAATCTCACTAGTTGGTACCTATAGGTCGATGCAATAAAATAATCACACTTAATTTGTTGATTATTATTTATTAATGTTCGTTTTGGGGCATATCTATTCTCTTCTTCAGCATGTTGTTTAGAAGTTTGGTCAAAGGTTAAGACTCAAGTAAAAAGATTTACTTGAGTTTTTAGATTACGGCTAAAAAGTTTTTAGTTTAGTTTTAACCATTGATCAAACTTATTAACAACTAGGGCTTATCCAAAACTGGGGCATATTATATTCTGAAGAGGAGGAATGAGGTTTTCCAAAATGTTCACTAATAAATAATAATCAACAAACTAAGTGTAATTATTTTATTGAATCTACCTATAAGCACAAAATGGTGAGAAGATAATTTAGGAAAAGGGTCAAATCTGGAAAATTTAGGGAAAATGGTGAAATAAAATGTAGTGTGACCGAGGTCTTATAGTATTAAAACCATGAGACTACTCTCTCCCTTCTGTACCACCTTATTCCTGTAAGCAACATAATGTCAAGGACAGTTTTAATCTCCGGAAAAATATGAAACATTTTTATTCATCTGGCATTAATTAATTATTTATAGTGCTCCCATTTTTCAAAACTGAAAATGTTTTCCAAACTTCTAAAAATTTCTCACAATATTTTACATCATAATAAGTTTGTGTAGTGAACTGAATAACAAATGATTATATGTTATAAATGATAATATAATAAAGATGACAGATCCCTTTGATGCGTAAGGCACAGTTTAATACTCAGCCTTTGTTAAGGTTCAGTGAACCATTCTTTTATAGCTACAGTTATAAAGAATTTATTGATTTAAGAATAATGGTTGATCACTGATGGAGGTATGTTTGAAGTTTTATGCTCACCCAAATTAGGGATATTTTTATTTATTAATATCTATATTTTTATCTTAGATTATAATATATTTTCTATTTTTAATTATATTTCTCTCATTTTAGTCGACTCCAGTGGGTTCATTGCCAACAGGTCATGAAATCGTAACATCGCCTAACCGTCACATTCCTGGAAACAAGGTAATGTATGCGATACCTTATTCTCCCTAGAGTTTGTTAAGTAAAACCAAGTTCCATTGAATTAAAACTACAAAAGAATTGACAAAATAACTTCAATTTCCCTCTCTTCTTGTTTGTTACCTCTTGATCATCTTCCGTATATTTAAAAATACCCGTTGGTTTAAATTGTTTTCTTCTTTTTTTCATGCACCTAGTTTCATGATTTTTTGGATGATGAAGATGACCTATTTTTTATGAACGAGACAATTTTGATGCCTGAGGTCAGGGTAATACTTAAACTCTATGCCTAGACCCTTGCCAGAACATTTGTTTGTATTTTATAGTATACTTGAGTAGAATCGAAATAATTTGTATCGATCCGTAAAATTTTCTGTCCAAGAAGTGTAATTATAATTAATTGAGTAGATTTTGTTGATTATATAGATTTTATTTATTTGATGTAGTATAACATGAAAATTACAGAAATAGTTTCTTGATTGTTTTCGATTCGAGCTTATTTCTGAACATCACCATATGGTTACGTTTTTTTGTTTTGTTTTTCTCTAATATAGTTATCTCTATAAGTTCCTATTTAAACAAATTTCTTCTTATTTTACTTATCTTTATATTAAGTATTTTTAAAATGTAAAATTATATATTATTATATTTATGGAATCTATTGTTAATGGGAGCATCTTCATCAAAGCATTTTATAAATAGGTTTAGTCATAGAACTGGAAACAATACACTACCCTCCCTAATATTAATTGTTTTTTTGCAAGTTTTTATTTTAGTTTGCCCTTAATAGGTACAATTACTATTAGCTACATTTAGAACGATATGTTTTATCGTACCTAATTGCATGAAAAATAAAATGTATATTTTAGTCAGTCAATATCAAAGAAAGTCGCTTAAATCAGTAAAAGATTTTATTTGAAAGCGACTTATCAAAAATGGCTCATCTCACATGGTATGTATTCTGTTATATGTAATACTAAGTTGTTAGCTAAACTAAAGTGTTCTTCTATGGGCCTAATTACAAATATGCAAAATGATTTTCCAACTTGAAATCTATATTTATAAAGATGATTTTATAATGCATGGGTTTTCTTTCTTTAATTCTTGACAAAGTTGATGTTGTAATTTGATATTTATTTGGCTTTCCTCGATATAATCTTGTAAATGTAGTTCTCTGCTTTGTTGTTACACTAATGTTAATTCCTATTATGTAGTGTCTGTCTTAATAGAGCTTCATTATTGATCTGTTTTCATGTTTATAACAGGGATTGAAAATTAAAGTTACTTTTATTATTAAAATTTTAACTTTGTTATGTGTATTTAGAATAATTTTACTCAAATATGGGCTGTTTGAAACAGTTTTCTTCTATTAAAAAAATAAAATAAAATGGAAACTTAACTAATATAATTACACTTAAGTCTTATTTTACCAAATTTATAAAGAGATGACAAACTGGATATTATGAAATTGCTGATGGAATTTATAATTTTTTTTTTAAATATATATTTTTGTACTTCTAATATTTCGATGGACCAGACTTCTATGTAAAATGTACAAATATAAAGAAAGTTTTTCTGGATTAACAAGATAGTCTAGCAGGTATTGGGCTTCCTTTGCAAAATCTGTTACATAATTTAGCTATCGTCATCAAATATTTAATATTAATAGGCTTTCTTGGTTGACCGATGACTTCATGACTTGACCGACTCTGGGTCCATTCAATTCCAAGAAAAAACATTGAGTTCTTGACATTTATCAGGGAATAAATCAGGCAGATAAAGCACAATGCTAATCTCATATTCATCGAATAATATTGCAGAAAATCAGTGCCTGGCCCTTAGGTGTTGTTGTGTCTGATTTGTATATTAATCTTAAATAATTTTTAAAAAAACATTAGTTTATATCATAGGTGGGGAACCTTTTCATCATTAGATGTCGTAGTAAGGGTAGGCAGTGCTAATAGAGGCCGCAACAATTTTTTATATTTTACTGTTGCGATTTTTTTTTTTTTTAATCACTAAATAAACACACCCGTATGCATATACTCAATTTAATTCTATTAACATTCAATTTTTTTCTTTTTCTAACTTAAATAATTAAATATTAATTAATTCTAGCACTGGGTTAATAAATATCGTGCAAAAACGTTAAAGGCCACAGGTTCCCCACCTATGGTTTATAGTCTTCGCCTTTCTTCATTAATCATTTTCTCCTCACTTCTTGCCCATAAGTTTAGTTTACTTACAACCACTCTTAATTTATAATATTATTCTTTGCTATTTTTATTTGTATGTTTCGGGGATACTTTCTTTCCCTGTCCCCTACCTTATCAGCATTATAATTTGCCACAGTATTTTGGTAAGCTTAGTCAATGATCAAAATACTTTTTTAAATAATGAAGAATAACAATATAATTTATGAGTGGTTGTTTATTAAACTAAACTAGACCTATGAGCTAGAAGTGTGGAGAAAATAAAAATTGAAATAATGTTTGAAAGGCTTATAGCAGCAGCATGCATGTATTATAAATTGCAAATTAAGTAATTCTTTTTTATATGTATTAAATGTTTATTGTTTCTTAAGCACTTACCTCAAGTTTCCATTTTACATTAAATTTTGTTTTTAATACTTGAAACTTTTAAATCAACTAGAACATAATAAAAAACAATTTTTTTTAACTTGTATTTGTGCAACTTTTATCAGATTAGAAAAAAAAGTTATTAAGGTAAAATCCTTTTAAACTTTTAATTTTTTCAGAAAAGTAACTTATTTTTCTGATTCCTCATTTATGAAGCTTACTTGTTTTGAATTTGAAACTTTATTTGCCTTATTGCCTTAATTAATTTGTTAACAGTAAAAACTATTTGTGTTTTGAAATTATTTATTTATTTGATTAATAAGTCTAATTAATAAATATCCACTAATATAAAAAAAAAAGATGTATATTAGAGATGGAAGATGGAGGAATATTCAAATAAAGCGGTTTGTATTAGCACCTTAATGCATGTTTTGGCTTGAACAAGCGTATGTTAATAGAGAAGTGTTTTGACGCTCACAGGGTGGTGTCAAAGGAGTCCCAGCTTGGCCAGACGTCTCAAAACAGCCAAGTCACACCCTAGGAAATCTTACACCTGCCGATAGGCACGGCTCTGTTCAGGTATCCTCTTTAAATAATAATTTAACTTAGTTATCTCACTGTTTTTATTTAATTTTGTTCGTTTATCAACTAACATCATTAGCTGCATTGTTTTTCTTTGTTTATAGTACTAAAAAATAGGGCTGGTTGTGTATTGTTCTTATCTGTATTTATATTTTGGTCTTACAACATATGATAAAATCATTCATGATGGTTAAGTTCTGGTTATATTGTTAAATTGAATTATAATTATGTGTTTTCTGACACAACTAGCATTAGGTATAAAGTAGAACCATTAAACTATAAGTACATTTCTAGTTTTATTATAAGTAAATAAGTAATTAATGTAATATAGTAAAAAAATTCACCAAGGAGCAGAAGTTCAATGCTAGGTTATAATTGAAAAAATCCTAACCATATAGCCTTACGTCTCCAAAATGTAAGTAAAGAATAAAAAACACATCGACATTTTGCCAATTCAGACACCATCAGGAAATAAAAGAAATGAGACCGACCAATGGTGCCTGAATTGGCAAAATGTTGATGGTTTTTTTATGCTTTAACTACATTTAAGGAAATTTTGGGGTGCATGGTTAGGAATTTTTCCAGTTACAACCTAAATAAATAATATTAATACAGATGTATCGTGACATCGGTTGCGTGATCCTGGTACAAGAAGTGTGCCAGGAAGCACAAGAAAACAAAACACATTTTAAGGTATGGGAAAAAAAGGTACTCCAAATGATGTATGGACCATATTACCATATATATTAGAGTACGATTCTTCTGCGTTCTTCTTTATATGGCTAGTTCAGGAACTAAAATGAAGAATTCGGTAGTCCTAACAGTACGATTTCGATCAACAATTTCTTGGATCTAAATTCTAACTATTTTAATAGGCCTTTATGCTGTATCTAATACATTCTCACTTTAAAAATAATTGACAAATTTTAATAATTTTATGGAATTATGGAAGTCAATTTTTCAACTTTCAACTCTTCCTTGAATGGCTAACAATTGGGAGTTTATAGTCCTCTTGTCTTCTGACCCATGCCACTGTCAGCGATTTTGAGAATGCTAACAATAAATCCTTTCCAAAAGGAAGTGAATTTATTTAATTTAAAACTTTAGTTAAACGTTTTCCTAGTAGTAAAATAGTTTAGTTTAAAGCTTCATTGAATGGAGATATTACACATGAGGTCTCCTAATCCAGCAATCTGCCATATCTGTAGAAACAGTGACTGATATAGGTTACATCAACACTAGAAATGTTTTTCTCATATTAGGCAGGTAGACCTTTTTCTCCCCAAACACTTCTTTATACTATTAAATTTTAAACTCATTTAATATAATGTTTGATACACAACACTTAATTAACTGAGGATTTAATTTCTTACTTTTTTTTTTCATTTTTCATAATATGATGATAAATTACTGAATTTTTGTCTGTATGTTTAGGTTGTCAGTTCAACTAATGGAGAATTGGCAAACGATGATCCGACTGCTGGCCATTCAAATACGCCTATTACTGCTCAAGCAGAAGTTGAAATTGTGGATGAAACAAAGTATTTTACTTTAGTTAATTTTTGTATGTTTGTGATTCATTAGGGATAAGGAAACAGTTTTATGTTTAGTATTTTTATATAAAATCATTCACAGTAATTATAACCAAATTGTTTCCATATTTCTGTTGAATAGTATTGATACATACTTATATAATGAGATTATTAATTATATTTATATCTTTTTCATTCCAATTAAAAAGGACTCAATTGGGGTTAATTTATTTCACTAGGAAGCCAAAGTTAGCTATGATCTACTTAATTCTATATTAATTTAAGAAATAGTTCACTGATTTATTTTTAATTATTATACGTTCACGTGAACCATTTATATGGATTTCTCATAAAAATGGGAAATGAACTGAGTTCTGTTATAAAGGGAATTTTTACACTTACGTTTCCCAATTTTTATGAAGATGTAAAATGAAGAAAGTGTTGCATTCAACCCTGAAATAATTTTAATAAACGTCAATCAAAATATTAAATTGAAGTGTTTAGGTCCAGCCATAGTTTAAGCTTCAAAATTTGTATAAGAGGTCTATATATATATATAGGTTATCAGCATCCAATATATAATCATGAAACTGACAATTTCAATACCGGAAAGTAATGTCGTTTATGCACATGCCACTATTTGATTGTCACTTGGCAGCTCATTATGTACATCTAAGTCGTGGCAAGACATTCTAAGGTTATAGTGACTTGTTTAGTTGTAAATAATTAAATTAATTTTTTTTTATACAATTTTTGGGTGAAATGGTCAGCTAAATACCAGAAGAAGTACATATCCAACATTGCATGCCTTTTGAGTTTCATAAGGGCAGTAATGCAATAGTTGTTACCAAAAACATTTGCGATGTTTATCCCAACGCATTAGATGTGTGTAAATGCTGAAGGTTATTTTCCTTATTTTCCAACAGAAAACGTGTGGTTCTGTTACACTATAATGCCAGACCGTGCAGCACAAGATGAACCCTGGAAAAAATTAATGAATTGGTATGGGAGGAACTGCTTCACCCATGCTCGCTCGATGTTCCACCATCAGATTTCTATTTCTATTCCAATCGCTTCAACACTTTCTAAGTCGCAAAAGATTTGCAAATTTGGATGATATTCCAAACGTAATCTCTATATATTTTGCTCAAAAACCAATGAATTTTTATTGATTCGGCATTGAAAATTTGCACACTAAATGGCAAAAGCTTATTGATAATGAGGGTGATTACATCATTGTTTAAAAATAATAACTCGTTAAAATTTAGGTTTGAATTTAATGTAAGAAAACGACATTATTTTCTGGCTCTCCCAATACGTATTTATGACTTTTTATATTGAATTTCTTTACCACTCCTACTAAGCATAGTGTTAGTACTCCACAGCAACCATGGATAAGATTGTATAGGACGATAGCTAAGTAGATTTAAAGTGAAGTCTGCTGTGACACTACACTACAACTGAACATTACCCAAATTTCATTTAATGATTTTATAAATATTTTTAATGTTATTTTCTCTGAAGCGGTTTAGCATTCAATACCAAATAAAAGTTAAGAGAGAAAAACTATATGTCAAAAGAACTGTCCTGTTTTATTATTCTTGTCTGTACCAATAAGGTATGGCACCTTTTAATTAAGCAGGAAATTAAAACTAATTACGGATTATTACTTTATAAAATATAAAAATTCACAATTCAATAGTTCATAACGCCTTGTCATTGAAGTGACACCCATCATAAACAAAGCATTGCAAATTTTTGGTTTTGGATTTGATTTTTATATCAACAGCTCAGAAACATCTGATGATAGCTCATCGAAAGATTTTTTTCTCTTTCGGATTGATAGTATATTCGTTTTTATTATGAACTACAGGGAAGCAACTTCTCTTTCTAAATAATTCATTTGTTATAAATTTTTTGTGCAATATAAGAATTTATCTTCTGTATGTAGAAAATAGTTGAAAATTAATAGAAGTTTAAATTAACTAAAGTTGAACAATAAAGAAAAGAGTACTTAAGGGATGGGTATAAAGTTGACTGCTGAAATTATAAGAATGAAAAATGGTCATGATGTGGGTGCAGTCAAGAATTTATTTATTGTGTTTGCAAATAATTCGAGACCCGTATCTAGGTCATCAGAAATAAAAATTAAAAAAATACAAAATAACGTCAGACAAATGATAAATAAATAATAATATAAATAAAAGTATAAGAGAAAAAAAAAGTGAAACATATAAATGAGATAAAAATTATAAACATAATAATAAAAACATTGCAATATGCTAAAAAGATGTTTTTGTATTATAAATAAATGAAAAAGATAAGTATATCGAAAGTAAAAATAAAGTAACTTAATGTTTTAGTTACACTAATAATTTGGTTTGTTTATTATTACTTTTAATGTACTTATCTTTTTCATTTATTTATAATACAAAAATATTTCCTTATCCTATTGCAATGTTCATTTATTTATCATTTTTTCTGATGTTATTTTGTATTTTTTATTTTAATGAGTCACTTTAGAATTGCATATGAATTGTGGTATTCATATCAAAAACTTTAAAGTTATAAATTATATATTATTCAATTTCAAATGTTCAATAAGCATAATAATGTTATCTAAATTATCAGTATGTAGGCTTTGGAAGGTAAACCTTTTTATATACAGCATTTATTTTTTCTAATAGTGATATATTAGTTTTGAAATAAATGACTAATGCTTATCTCAATATATAATATAAAATTTACAGCCAGCTGTTGTTTGGGCATTAAATTGATTTGAAAAAGTAACAGTCTTTGTTATTGACAATAGACCTTCCCTGTCTTTATTCAGGTGCTGCTGCTTTTTCAAGCGGAAGAAGAAGAAAGGTGGGCGCGGGAAGTGACTAGGGGTGGTTGAATGCAGCCCAGAAAGAGAGGCAGTGACTTTGCTCCAGGCGACATCGCAGTCGAATTCACGGGATTCTGTCCTCAACCCTCCACCTCCGCCCATCACCTCAGGCGCCTCATAATCTTCAATCTTGATCAGTTATTGGTTTACTCCTTGTAGGATTTTTTCCCCCATATTACATTTAGAAAAAAAAAAAAACATATTTTTTTGTCACTGTCAGATTTTATATATTTTTTTATTTTAATTTTTGTGGATATTCCATTTTTTTTCTTTTTTAAACACTGTTAGCACTTTCACGATAATCTTAAATATGAAGGAATATTGCATTTTGAGTCATTTTTTTTTCTAGTATTAGTTAATTGTTAAGATGTTAAGATATTTTGTATCAATTAATTTATTTTATATCCATCGTCATAGGATTCAACTGACGTCAGTGATTATTTTAGATGTATATTTCTGTATATTTTAATTCTTATGTGTGTGCGTGTGTGTGTGAAGTTATTTTCAAACATTTTCACTGTATTTATAAACAGGGTTTATATAATTGTTCCCATTTTCTCAAGAATAAAGCAGTTGACTGAGATTAAAATAATGTTAATGGTAACTCTAGATTTAAAATTGAGGAAGGTGTGATTTTAAAAAGCAAAGACCAAATGAAAGAATTGTTATTTATTGATAATAATCTTCGTAATGGAGGTGCCCGATTTCCCAGTTCCTAAGTGAGTCCAAGTGGGAACGGACAAAGGTGAAAATACAATTACTCTGTGTCTAATGTGAATTGTAGATATTATTATGATGAGACAGATTATTGTTTTGTATAAAGTTGTTAAAACGTGTAAAAAAAAGTAAAAATAAAAACAAAAAAAAATGAAATTGTGAGGAATTGTAACTCACATAAAAGCGGTTTGCAAATTTACAATAAAGATAAGTGGCCTAGTTTTAGTATACCAATGTAAAGGCCAATTCTGTTACTTAAAACCTCATGTAATTTAAATAAATTAAGATTCTGAGAAATGTTGCCCTTGATTTGTTATACTTCCAATTATATTTTGATAAATATATATATTCATACTACTTATTTTAACTATATGTCGAAATGAGACTCACAAAAGTACACTTGAGTATGCCTTACATTAGTAGTGTATACACAGTAAACTTTTTTGAACACGAAATTTGTTAACGTGATTATGTTATTTAAAGTGGTGCGCTAATACATACCTGTCTTGTTGGAGAGGCCTAGGTGCGAGTCGAACACTAATGTTGTAAATTAGTCAGTGGGACATATCAGGTCCATTTATTGCTAATATTTCTTATAAGTATCCGCCTTTACTAGCATATGAAGTTAAGAATTCAAATTAACATTTAGGCTCATAAGTGAACACTGGCACGAGTGGGCTAAGTTCAATTTAGTACAACTTTTAAAAATGTTATTCATTGAATATCTTGGGCTAAGACTTTTTTTTTTATATACATTATATTAAGCTTTCAAGCCAATAAAATATAAATTTTGTGATCAAAGTTAAATTAGGATTATTACTTGGATAAGTTAATGTGTATTCATAATACCACAAATTGTTAAAATGTGCTTTATTTTCAACTTAAGAAATAAAGTGATGTATTTATTGCAAATTAAAAGAAATCTTGTTTAAAGTTACATGTTATAAAGTATAATAGCTAATACATCTTGAAAAAGGATGTACGAAATTGTAAATTATTGTACATCTCAGTTAATATTTAATATTTATATACTGATGATTGTAAAGGACAAACCGTTCTTCATTGTTCGTTTTACTTTATTTTAAACTCGGGAGGAAATTCTTCCTCTTTCATAGCTTGAACCGAAATTACTTTAAAATTTTTTGATTACTTGAAATTTGCTTGTTTTGTTACTTAATAAAGGACACACAAGATCAAGAGAAGATATTGTTACTTCTAAAGTGTCTGTATTTTTTCTAAATAAAAATATATACTAATTATATTTTATTGATTGAACTAATTAGATTATTATGATACTTTAATAGTTTTAATTTTTTGTTATGAACTTAGCAAGTGATGTAAATAATCTGTTGTAATGGCTGCCTCTTCATCAATTTCCAGGATTATTTTTCTATAATAGAACAATTATAATCATATCAAAATATTTTAACTCATGATTTGATATTTCAATATTGATTTAGAATTGTACAGTTCAGGGACCGAAACACAATTAACTATTGACCTAAAAATAAAGAAATTAATTTTGGTGAAATATAAGTTCCAATACAACACTTATTTTCAAAACACATGCAACTATATTTCAATAGAAAATTATACTTGAATATTTATTTCAAAGAAAATTATTGTTAGTGGATCATTTTAATTATATATTATCTAGTACAATTCCGTGTAGATTCAGTTTAACACAACTCAATTTTTTTTTTATGCTCATTAAAAAATGGGTTGGAAATTAAATTATTTTCATTCTGATAACAAATACAATTATTGGATTACAATGAGCTTTTGTTGTAGGAATGTAATCTTTTCTTTTGGGTCATCTTGCATTAACAATAACACAAAAAAATAACCGTAGCAAAACAAATTCTTATCAAAGTTATCATAACTAATCATAAAATTAAATTTGTTTCTTTAATAATTTTTTCGTACAGTGCATTCCAATAAAATATATTAAAGTTAAAACTTTGATATATATATATAAAAAAAAAAACAATAACTATTTTTCTTTTTCAGATATTTTTAAACACTGTTCTGTCTATGCGAAATCGAGTAACTGATGTATCCCAACTTTTTAGGTGTGTCAAAAAAAAAAAAAACTTTCTTTATATTTAATTTTTTAAATTTAACAATTGATAAAATATTGAGTGAAAACGAATAGTAATTATTTTTGTTGAAAATAAAGTTATAAAATGACCTAAAATTGTTTCAGTTTGACATGAGTCAGAAAGTTTATTTTGTGACATAATAAAAGTTATTTCTTGGTCCCTGATATAATTATTATGGATTTTATTTATTATTTAAAATCTAATATTTGTGCAGTAGAATGATGTGATCATATTTCTGTATAATGATTATATTCAATATCCAAGTAAGACTATTCATTCATCTTAGTTAAAATTTATGGTAATGGAAAGTCAGGAGCAGGGAATGATTGTTGAAAATGAGATAGCTACTCATAGGAACCTCAATATATTGAACTCGAAGGAAAAAAGGATCCTTGATTACAGTTTAAATTAAAAAAATTTTCTCTCAATTGATTCAAGAATGGCAGATTTTCATTACCGTGCAAATAAAAAGTAAATAAATGAAATAAAACAGTTTTTTAATTTTGAAGGATTTGTCCAGAGTTGGAGAAAAACATCTAATGATACAGAGACATCCAACTGTAATTTTACATAAAAGTTTTTTCAAACTATGTATTTAATTCCAAATTTCATGTCTACAAAATTTATATATACATTCAATAATCAATGATAAAGTACTAATAATATTTATTTAAATAGTGATAGTTCTTATTTTTGTTTGATATAAAGAAGTTTATTTAATGTTAACATTTTTTTCTTTTGCAAATTTAAGGCTCCAGAAAATAAAGTATGAATGTTCAATATATAGAGGTCATCTATTTTGCTTTTGTAAAAAATAATAGGATTAAGTATTTTTATTATTCTTTACCAAGTAATGAACCCAATACCTTCACGGGTTGTAGTGGAACAGGTTTTTTATTATTTCTTATCAATTATTTTTCAACCTCGAAACTGCACGATTAGTAGAAGAGAATTGATTGTGGTGGTCTCCTTTTTTTCAAAAACATAAAAAAGATAATCTGAGGTTGAGAAATGAAATAAATAGTGGTTTAGACGTGTATGGACTGGAGAATAACTATGATTACTTAATTTTGCTTCTCTCATTCTGTTATTTTAAATATGATGATTCTTTGTTATTATTATTTTCATGGTATAGTACTTGCCTCTGAATTGTGATTTTTCAAACAAAATAATTTTGTAATATTTTTTGTTAGTGAAGTATTGAGAAAATGCATATTTTTCTAAAAGCATAAACTGTTATCGCCTATTAGTAAATCATTTCTTATTATTTTAGGAAGCGTACTTAGTTTGTGGTTATATTGTAATTTATTTTAATAACAGCATTTTGTCATGATGCTCTTTCACTTTCATTTAATGTTTTGACAATTATTCATAAAGTTCAACTCCCATCCCTACTTGCCAGAATGTTTATTTTTGAGGAAAGTCTGCATTTATTTCTGTGCTTCAAATAATCTCAAGAATAAATTGCTTGGTCCTCGTGACACCCTGTTTATATTTGTATATATTTAGATTAAGGAAAAATATCGAGAATTAAATAAATAAATCTGAGAAATTAAAAAAAAACTCATTATGTTCATTACATGGCTGTTTCAAGTTTAATTTCTTAATGACCCAAGCAACTCTTAGAAAATTGAATGATATAAATTTTTATTTATTCAGAATATTTAATATTCCAGATTATGTAATACAAATTTAGAAAGACATAAGTTCCTTTTTTATTTATGGTAATCAGGAATAGCAACTTTATTCTGGGTAGTGTTAAATAGAACATTGAAGTTACCACTATAAAGTTATTTATGCAAATAGATTAGAAAAGGTTCTGAAAGGATGTAGGCTTGATTCAATGGCTGTATTTTGAAAATCAATTAGGAAGGTTTTTTAAAAAAAAAAAGAGAATTGAAGGAATTGAATTTAAACCTTTTAAAATTTTCTGCGTAGAAGTTGGCTCTGAGGTGAAGTGAGAGAGCTCCATATGACATTTTGTGCGTTGTATTAATACCGTTAAATTTGGAGTAGGGTAAAAGCACAAGAACCTGACCCTATTTGATTTGGAATATTCCTGTATCTGACAGGGGTCATAACAATTATGTAACTAAGCGAAATAATGTGAACAGAAATTATCTTTAACTTGTTATAAAACTAACTTCTTGCATTTTACAATTTAAATTTATTGGACAATGCAGGATCCTTTCAAGAATCTGTTTTTGGCAATAGGAAAATCTATTTTTGCTTTGTAATTAATCCAAATTTCTAGCAATTTTTTTTAACGAGAGAGTCGTCGATGGTCTAATTTTAAAACCTGTTATATTGAGTATATTTCTTTTAATTTCTGCAAGTGCGGGCCTGTGACAACTGGCAAAAGATCAAATATCAAGTCCCAGTAGCTAACGCTCATTAAATTTTGCAATTCCTTCAATAATATAGGTCAAAAACAGGCAAAACATAATCTAAAAACACTTCAAAAATTAATAAAACAAATTTTGAGATAAATTGAAGTAGTTCAAGAGAATAAAACAACTCTCAGGTATGATATCCTTACTGACAGATCATTGTTTCTGGAACACTAAGTAGACTCTGAGGTAACTACTGATTTTGCTATTCATTTCGGTTGCGGTTGCTGCCAAGACTAAAGCAAAGCAGATAAATATATCAGAAGAAAATATTGAAGCCACTAATTTATGAAACAGAGATATAGGAGGTCCCGAAATCTAATTATTCCCATTATTATTGGTGCACTGTCAGCTTTTGTTGCTTTTACCTTACAATGTAACTAATTTTTTTCACTGTTCATACTTAATTTCATATTGGGGTATGATTTGAAATTAATTATTTTTCAGTCTGAAATTCATCCTTCCTAAAATAAGTGTCACCTACCTTAATAGTTCATATTTTTAAACCATTCATCGGTCATTTGGTAAACTTAATGACATCTACCTGCTTTCTTACACTCTTATATTGATAACCGAAAGTTTAGGCGTTTCCATTCTCTTAACTTCCATTGAGCTTTCTCCCTCCTCCATTTTTCACTTAAGGTTATTTTCACAGACATACCTGATCACACCAGTGATCTAGCATAAAAAATAAGTTGAATATCATGTTAGGAGTTGCAGCTTGGTGTTGGGCCCCTCGTGTCTGACTAGCCTGTTACTTTATGATATTTATATCACATCCACTCATTGTTGCGAAGTTAGTGACAGGTATGTATATATAAATATGTATAAAATTTTTTTCAATATTCAAAACAGCAATTCTTTTAACTTTTCTTTGCTGGAATAATGTTAAAAGTTCACTGAGATACCGCACGTCCATCTACTAAACTTTTGTAGGTAAGTGAATTTATTTTGTTCTCTTATATTTAGGTTTTAGTTCCTTTTACTTATTTATGTTTGAAAACATAAAAAGAGAGTATTTAAAAACCTGGTAGGTTCTTTACATTAACTTTTTTTTTAAATTTATTCTGTTTCTCTTTTTCTAATTTATTTATTTTTCTATATGGCAAAGGCATCAATTATTGAAACTTTCAACAATTTTTTTTTTCGTTATTGCCATTATTTTTTTTATTATTTAACCTCTTCTTGTGTGTTAAAGTTTTTCATATTTACAATTAGTCGGATATACTTAACAGAATTTGGTTATAATGTTAATGACCTAAAAATTAGCTAATTATTTACATAAGTGCACCAGTTTCTGATAGAGAAAGAAATCAGGTAATGATATCATATTCAGCTGTCAACTGACTTTATTTTTGACAAAATGTTAGTTAAAAATTACAGAAAAATTTAAATAGATTTGAATTAGTAGCGCAGGAATTAATAAAGCTACAGATATCTGATCAAAAATTGCACAAACTTCTATTGAGTAAAAGAGAGTGGCTGTTGAAAAGCTAAACAATAGTGTCTTTTGAAAATCATTTCATTTTTCTAATGACTGCTGCTTGAAAGGGTAATAAATTACTACCTTTATATACTTCATTTTCTTATATAAAGTTAAATGCAAATATTGTCTGTAGTGAGCCACATTCATTTCATATTTTATTACCTTAAGCTTGTCAACATTTATAAAAGTCTGCAGTGATTTATATCTCTTGGAACACATCCTAAATGTAATAAACTCATAGTATCTTAATAAAGTGCATATGATATTTAATTTTGAAGTGATTTATGATGTTTTTAATATAGATAAAGCTTGGCTAATGTTTTCTTCTAATAGTGAAGTTTAAAATCTTAGAGTTTTATTTGCTAAGATTAAATAAAATATAAAGTGGAGAAAACTTATAAGATTTCTGGTTAGAAACAATGTCCAGCAATAATTTTATTATGCTAGTCATACAAATATAAGAAATATTAATAGTATCTAAACCTATGGTATAAAAGTTATCTGATGATGTTAATAATTTTGATCTATTGCATTAATTTGATTTCTATTATATTTAATTGAATGATAGGATCTATCAGAGCATTGGATAGTTGTAGGCTGTTAAATAAATAAAATGAAATGGAAATTCCTTGAAATAGAACTAGACATAAAGGACAAAATTCTAATTGAGAAATTGTCAACTCCAACTTACTTAGCACTTTAAAGAAGGTAGCTCATATTTTATCATACTGTCTTATCTATTCCCTCTCAATATTTAATTTATATTCACAACTAAAATATTTAATACAATGTTGACTTGTAGTTTTATAGAATTGACAAAATGTATAAGAATATTTGGAAGATATATTTTTTTAATTAAATTGTTTTCATATTTCCATATCCAGAAATTATAAGGTCAAGTGAGCATATTAAAGCTAATTTCTGTTCAATCTGAAAAGAAGAAGTAAGGAAGTAAAATCCGTTATTTCTAAACATACCTACATTTTAAATTGAAGGAAAAGTCAACAAAATTATCAACAAAATAGTGTTGTGTTGCTAACTAACAAAGCATACTCATCAATCTAATAGACAGTGGGGAGAAGCATATTTGATGGGACCAGTTAAGAAGTAGAAGGAAAAGAGAAAAAAATACAAGTAGTATCCACTCGAAATATTGAAAATTCCTTTTTCTCCATATAATTCATCGATCTAAGCTTATGATTAATGCAAATAGTGATGAATGATTCCAGCGAGTCTAGAATAATTTTTCTCTACTCTCTAACTAGTATTTTTCAATCCAGCTTCTTCAAAGAATTACTTGTAAGAGACTCTTATTTCTATTGTATGTAAGAATCGTTTATTTCCAAAATAAGCCCGTTTAATAATTTTTTTTTTTTGCCAAATTCTTGTTTTGAACAAATAATCTATTAAACAAGGAAGTTCAAATTGTAGTGGTCAATATTTAAATCAAGCGGGTTGGTCCCATTGCAACCAGACTGAAGCCTTTCAGTTAAGTGACAAAAAATAATAATTACCTACTTCATTAACAAAAGTTGACTTTATAATAATTTGAAACTTAAAATAATATAAGTGAAATATTTGAACATAGATTTATGTTATGATTTACCTGGAAACAATTTTTAATGACTCCTTGATATTACTTAATTTCGCTTAATAATTTATACAGCATTGGCATTATGAAAGTATGGTGTTCTATGTTCATTTCTGTGTTTTAGCCTTTTTATATTCTTATTTAAAAGAAATGAATCGTTCACAGGTATGTGAAAAGTTTATTATGATATTGTTATTTTTATTTTTAATTATTATGTCTGTGTTTTTCACCCATTACAGTTAGTTAGAGTAGAACGACATATCAGCAAAAATAAAATCGTATTGAGAGATTCATCTTAAAGTTTTCTTAATTCTTGATATCATAATAATTAATTTTGCACCGTTTAGTTCATTTAAATGTACGTGATATTTGTTTTAAAAAAACGACATATACATACAGAATTTGCCATATTAGCAGATATGTTTAAGTATAGGGATGAAAATACTCATTTATAACTTTTTTAATGCATTAAGCCAGATTTCGTTGTTCTCGACAGATATTTTTATTCGTAATTAATTTTAATAATTATGTATCTCTCAGTTCACTATGGATGATCGTTTTCTACCTCAAACATCCTCAAATAATCCGCGTGGCTCTGGGGAGTTTTGCTGACTCGTGCATAGACAAGCAGGATCGTGGAGAGAAATCGCAGAAATACTTTTCTCAGGCAACTACGGCTGGACTTCCGGGGAGGGGGAAGAGGGCTTACGTGCTGGAGCCTCCCTCAAAAGGAATAATATAACCATGTCTTATGAAAAAAATCTCTCTAAAAGTATTATTGTTCGTGTAAATAATTACCTTTTGATAGAAAATCATTAGAACACCATTTCATATAGATAGTTTGTAGTTCCTTTATTTTTCTACCAAAGTAAAATATATGTGTGTGTGTGTGTGTGTGTATTTGTACCCTGGATTCGCTACTGCAGACATCTAAAAAAAATAATTTTTTCGGGTCATCATCAAATTTAACTTTAACACTTATATCCAACCGAGATCTTTTCTAAAGTATGTAACAAACATATTATTTTAAGATATTACATAATATTATATAGTATATGTAATGTACTTCATTACATACATACAAGTAGTTCATAAAAAACTAGAAATACGTGGTTTCTTTTCTTGTTCTATAGTTCTATATTTCAACCCTGCAATAACCTATTCTGGAATCAACTTACTCACTGTCTGTATAGGTATAACTTTTCCAACTCGAAATATCACTGTCAACTGAAGAGCTCGGGGACTGGAGTTGTGTGCAGATGGAGTAACTAGCTTTTTATAGCGTACCATCGACATAATAAATATTCGTAATTCAAATGGTCTTAATTATTTGTTATCTGTAAGCTTAAAGCTTTTGCTCCGTTTAAAATCTACTTTAAAAAATTTATAATAGCCCAACATTGCCAGAAAATAATTTCTATTCAAAGTAGAGGAATAAGTGGAAGTTGTATGTTGCGCGTAACAGATTTTTTCAATTTGGGAATAATTAGGAAAAAACGGAAGAAGGAAAGTAAAGTAGGCTTTATACGCTGTTGAGTACGCTTTTTGCATAAGTGAAATGTTGATAACCACCTCACATATGCAGCTTTTTCGCTATACGTGTAGATCTCTTTCCCGGCTCTCGGAGTGATCGGTTTTGATAAATTAGGTTTTAAAGGAAAGACAATTTCATGGAGAAGTGACAAATTCAAATTTCAAAACATAAAACCTTACTACGACTAAAATAAAAGTCATCATAAAAATTTAGTTTTCGAAAACTTGATGGTTTTAGAAATGGACAGATCTAAGCGGGATAAATTGTTTTAAAGATTTCGACTAAGACAACACTTAACTTAGCTCCAAAGGAATTATGCCATACTCTACGCTTTAAATCTAAAAATCATAATTTATAAATCTGTCGAAAGCCTCTTATATTAGGTGCTATCCTGATAATGGATTATTCATGTAAGCGAATAAATCTTAGTAAAGGAGAAAATTATAAAAAAAGGTTCTCATACCTAGAAAGGGGATTTCATGAAGTAAGTTAGTCCATCGAAATTTTTGAGGGGGTATATTTTAACGGGTTTTTGAAGTTTTGAGGGGGGCAAATTTTTATGGGATTATGAATTTTTGGACTAAAGGTGAAGGGGGAAAAATGCTCCAGGTGTAATTGTATATTATCTAAGACTTTTCTGATTTTATCTTTGCTTGCTTTGTTTTTAAGAAAAGTGAGCAATAAAATATCTTGGGATGAGAGAAGGAGGTAGATTTTTGCGCCATCGACCTTGGGGGGAACGGGCACCCGTGCGCATGCGCCACAATAAAAAGTTCTTGAGCGAGTGCAATAATGGATTACTATAAGTTGAGGGAGAGCTTTGTCTTATAGCTTAGTTATTAAACTGGAGATATTTTCCAGCGAGGTAAGCTAGTCAACAATTTTAGTAATAGTAAATTGTTACTGTAACGGTCGTGGTAAAATATAGAGATAACATAACATGGTATAGCAGGGATCTCCATACTACTTTTTGTCCCGCGGGCCACATTGAGACTTCCATCTAAATCTTGCTGGTCACGACATGTGATACAAAAATCTTGTTCTATAAATGATACTTGTGACATTTGACAGTTGTGTAATGAGCTTTCTAAAAAAAAAAAAAACATGCAAGAAATGCTGTAGTAACCTCTTGTATTGATAATTTACTAAATTTCTATTTTTTATTTTTTTATTATTATTTTTTTTAATTTTACCATGTAATCAAAGAAGCTTTGACGGGCCAAATTTGAGGTACTTGCCTATTTGAGGTCCGACCTATATAGTTTAACTTTAAAAAAATGGCACCAAAAACAAATTTCAATCGTTGGAATGTTAATATATAATAGGTTATATTTACTAATAAGTTTGCCGATCTTAGTCTAACTCGCACAATGAGGCAAGTAAGCCAAAAAACGTGAGATTGATCAAAATTCGAAATTTTTATAACAATTTTAAAATGAGTAAAAACAATTATTTTGACTTTAAAGTATATCATCGTCTGTTTTTAATTAATTCCAAAGAGTGTTAATGGTTAAACTTTTGATAAATATGTTCAAAAGTTGAGAGCTTCAAACTTGTATAGCGCAAACTCTCGTGTTTATAAAGTTGTTTGCTACTCAATTACAACACTATTAATCTTATCTTTTAAATATTTTGTAATAAGTAATACGGTACGGTAGAAATGTGTAACGAAAGAAATACGGAGAACCAATTTTCTGATATTCAACAATTACAAAAATTATTGAAAAAAGGGCTTTAAAAAATTGTAGTAGGCATTAAATGAATGCAGTAACTACAAATCTTGTCCCAACTCGGTCCATTTTAGAAATTGTTAGTATTTGAATGTAATTATTCGTGTGCTTGTATTCTGTTTTTGAAGTGAAAACTTCTTTTGGAGCGTTTTGCACTTTTTGTTTCTGGAGAGTGAATTAGATTGAGCCTTCAAATCTCCGATGTGTAACTCGAGTAAAGTCAGCTGGCGTCGACTTATTGTAGCGTTTTTGCTATTTGATTCATATTAAAATATCTCAAAAACTAAAATGCGGATCTGCATTTTTTTTAGCGAGTGAAATGTTCATCATTTCATCCTCTCTGTAAGGAGCTATCATTCGAAACTGTATCTTAACGCGACGCTGTGTTAGAGAGATGAAAGGGGAAAAAATAGCGTCGAAAACTAAATGATAAGGATTTTTTTTGTAGATATAGATTAAAATATCTCAGGAACTAAAAATCGGACCTGCATACTGTAAGCTAGGGAATTTTTTATTATTTCATCCTCTTTACAATGAGGTATTATATATAATTTATATTTCATTTTATTTAACTCGCCTGGTTGATGTTTTGACTTCTAAATTGTGGTCTAAAACACCCACCTCAGTTTTTTTTTAGTTTTATTAATATATTTTGTTAATATAATATAAAAATGTATAATTATTATTAAAAATATATATAATTTGGGGAAAAAACATTTGTTTGCTATTAAGATGATATATCCTATATATATATATATCGTTTTATAAAAACATTAGTTTTTACTAAACCTTTATTTTTTATTAAACTGAAATCTCGTTTGATTGAATTGCACTTTTTAAAAAATAATGAACCATGAAACTATATATTCTTTTCTCTTTAAACCTTCATCTGCACCTGTCATATTTTAAAAATATCTCGGTTACAAAGGATTTTTGTTTCAAGTCTCATCTTTTTTTGTTTAGACTAGGTTGATTTAAAATTGATTTAGGTTCGTATAGGAAACTACGAAACAAAAAATCACGTTCTTCCTACCACAAAACGTACATTAACATTCAATCCAGGACAATTACATAGGGTATGAACCCTATTAAAATTATTAAAGGGGAAACTTTCCGATGCGGAAATTTCTGTATAGCAGACAAATTTATAATCCCCATCTAATTTCAATAATATCACTGTATGAATTATTTTTGCATAACGAACGTTATCTGTTACAGAGGCGGATAGGTTTGATATAAGGATTTTGAATAATAAATTTCCTCATAACAGACGAATCTACGATAGAGAATCAGTGAAGCTTCTATTCTGAAAACATTTATCCAATATCTGATGGATTTGTATTGTATATTGGAAATCGGTTAGGAAAAAGGGTTTACAGTCTTACCGTTTTGTTGTTGATTCTACAGATTTGACAGGTGAAAATCGGTTTTCGTTTAATTTCAAATAAAAAGTTGACGTTATGAAGGAGTAGGTGTGTGAAACCTATTATTTGTAATTTAGCAGCTCAATTAAAAATTGAAAAAACTGAAAATTGGTGTCTGACATTTTAAAGAACAAAAAGAATTGTGTGAAAACTGGAACCAAAGCAGCGGAAATATAAATGGAAAAAAAAAAATAACGCGTTGTGTTTTCGAACAACTATACTCGCTACATTCCGTAATCTGTGAGTCTTCCGTACTCTCTGTGAAGACGGAAGTTCTATCACAAATTAGTAGCCTGAATAGTAGGCCAAAAAAAAAAAAAAAAAAATGTTATTTTGAAAAATACTGTTTTTTTTCAAATTGAAGTCAATTTGGAAAATATCATAATTATGATCGCATATTTAGGTCAATTATATCTCCCGAATCGGGATTCATCATTTCTTCATTTCTTCATTTCTTCATTCATCGTTTCCTTTGGTACCTCGTTTCTCAAACACCTTCTCTACTGAGAAGTGGACAATTGCTCTATACTTTATATTGCAGATTCTCATCAAGAATAAATTAGTAGACTAGGTAATGATTTTTAAATATGTTGAAATATTTAAAATCACAAATACCTTTATTACCAATTTCCAGACGTCAGGAGGTTACCAATTTCGAGTCGAGTAAAATACATTAGTACTGTTGGTATTCAGTGGACGCGGAATTTGATGCTATACAACTTTTATCTTATGACATTTTTCTCATAGAAAAGTCATTTCCAAGCTGCAGGGCTATTTGTAATAATTTGTCTCTCTTTTTGTTTTGTTTTCTTGTTGCAAATTTGGTAAAAATCAGCGTTCGTTAACCGTGCTTATTGACCATACCACTTAACCGAATTATTAGGTTTAGTTACTCGTTTGACGCATAATTTAATATTCTTTAATTTCTTAAAGAGTATGTTTTTCGCACCCATGCACCGTGAAAAAACAAAAAAAGTTCGATAAAATCTGGCCTTTTGTTATAAAAAGACCAGCGTTCGCGATTTTGTTTTTACATGTTTATACCCATTTACAGGGTGTCTCGTAAGCAGAGAGGAATAATTATGGGAGGATAGCAGACCCCAAGTGAAAAAAAAAAGTTTATATAAACAATGTCTAGGATTTCAACAGGAAATCAGGAAATTAAAGTTTTGTGTTTTTTAAAGTAAATCACATATTTTATTGAACAGAAAGTGCTAACTAAAAAACTATTTAATTTTGCAACAGTTGCTTTAGTTGTTTCCTGAACCTAATGTTTCTAGCCGTAATATTTACGTTTTCATGAATACTATTAAAGCAATCAGTAGGTTTATTTATGTTAAACGTAAATTTTAGTAAGAAACATGAAAAACGCAGTTTTATGACAGCTTTATATGAAAAATTATTACTTTTATAAATAAAATGTGTTTCTAGGCAATTATGTTTACAACAATACATCCTATATCATGGGAAAATAAAGACTTTTTAACAGTTAATTTCAGTCATTTTTGTAGAAAACACGGGTACTTTACCGTGACAGGATATGGAATCTTATAATTTTTTCACGCAGCTAAGGGTGCATCTCAATTTTTTGTTTTTTTATTTTCAATAATGAACCATTGTGATGGAACAAAAAATTAAAAAACTTACCCCCTCTCAAATTTGAAATTTTACGTTTCAGGATACGTAGAATTCGAAAAACGAATACATTTTTTTTTGTCCGCCCGCCGTCCGCCGTCCGCGCATTTTCTCCCAAACTACTGGACCGATTTTTTTTCAATTTTTTATTTAAAATTAGAGATCAACTGAGGATTATGATTCATCATTGACGTTTCTATCCGCTTTTACCTTTCAAGGTATCGACCGAAAAACCTACGTCGCTATAGACTGTAGCGCCTTAACGAATGTACCGATTTCAATGAAACTTCATTAAAGTCTTCTTCTGCTCTCATACCAGACTGAAACGACAAGAAACAGCTCGACGTTTCCGATTACTTCAGCACTTACTAGACAAACGCTCTAAACTTATTATTTCCTGCCCTACAGTATCCTTTAACAATAACACACTTATGCTTATTTAACAAATCTGATATTTAGGACTCCGTCTCAACCACTGTCTGACTTGGAATGCTCATACCAGACTAAAAATACAAAAAACTACTCAACGTTTCCAACTAATTCAGCACTTACTAGACAAATGCTCTAAACTTCCAATGAATTACAAAGAATCATATACATGACTATATGATCATATGAAGGCCTATTTGGACTTACGGAGTTGAGCTATGGGGCTCCACCAAACCATCGAATTCCTCTCGTATAAAATCCTTACAATCCAAAATCCTTTGTAAAATCCTCAATGCTCCCTACTTTATTACATATAAAACCATCCATAATGACCTTAATGTTTCAGATCTGGCCCAATCCAGATAGCTATCCTTCCATAATCAACTTCAGAATCATCCCTACCCTCTCGTTTCTAACCTTGCTTCCTCTTCAATTCCTGATAACCCTCCGAGGCGTCTGAAAAGAAGATGGCCTCGTGATCTCCTAATGTAGACATATCATTAGAGTGCTACCTATTGAGTAGTTATTCAGCAAGTGTTTTCTTATCATTATATCTTCATGTTCAAATTTACTGGATGTATTTATTTAATACAGTTGTAAATATCATTAAGAAATAATAAAAAAAAAAAGTTTCTAGTCTAATATTTTTTAAATCTACCGACATATTCTCAAGTAGCATGATCCGTTTTTGATTACCTTAGGTGTCCACTAATGAGAAGTTTTACTGTATCTGTGTGAAAAAAGCCATGCCCAGAGAATCGAGCGTTTCGTCGGAATTACTTTTCGAATCTATCGATATTCGACCCTGCACTCGGCAGACCCTCGACCCCGAAGAGGAAGCGGTCAGCCAAGGTAAGCGGCCACTATCGGGCACCCCTCCCCCTCTGCCAGGTGGGGACGCCGCTCGCTCAGTCCAAGTTCGTGCTGTGCCCGAAAGGTTCCTGCGGTCTCTCGTCTCTAAGCCTTAGCGTAAGTCCACAAGTTACCTCACAGTTTTCATAATTAATATGTTGTCTTCTACAAGGTCGTATGCACCTGAGGTTTGTAATGGGATGGGAGTAAATGTTTTGTTTGACTCAATTTTAAATCTCAATCTACATAATATTACATTTATAAATATGAGATTTAAAATTACAATTACGGAACTAAAAAAAAAAATATAAAAATATAAAATGTTTTTTATATAAATAGTCGTTAAAATTATTAATTATTTTTGTTATATCTCAACACATGTTTTCGATGTCAACACCTTATTTATACGATTAAATAATATAAATCTTATCCACATTTATATATACTTGTTTAATGACAGAGAACCTTTCAGTAATACATTAAAATAACAATAAAGCTGTATATATTATATTTCCACACAGTAGACTTTCCTTAATCCACCGTTACCGAGACCAATGGATTGTTGAATAAGCGGAAACACTGAAGAAAAGAAACCATAAATTTGTGCAAAAAGCATATTAATAATAGCTTTGAGAAACGAGAAGCTCTTTTGTGTTAGAATTTATTTCTTTGAATAATATTAGATATTATTTATTTTTATTTCTTCAAACAGTATTTCATCAACTGCCTGTTAATCTGATTATCATTCACATTAATTTAAAAAAAGTATTTAGAAATTTTAGTATTTTCATCCAAAATTAAATGTTTGTATTATAAAAAAAATAAAGATTAAAGAGTATAAGTGAGAAAAGTAATCATATGAATGTATAAACATTTAAAAATAATCAAATAGACAATATACTAATGATAGAATAAACATAACCTTATGGAGGTAACTAACTAAGCTTGTAAATAAAGTAAAAAAGTCTTAAGAAAACTAACCTAGAACTAATTTTTAATTCAAATGATGTAGTTAAAGTAAAAAAAATAAAAGATTGTGAAGGAGAATTGTTTATGACTATACTAATGCTCTGTATGTTTTCATAAAGATTTTGCGTGGTAACATTATATTCAGCAAGGATAAACAGTCAAATAAAATCAGTATAGCTTCCTCGCCCTTTTCATTTGCTAAAAAAATATCTTTACTATAATGTGTAAAATTTTTGGTATGTGAATAAAATCTCTGAAAGAAGCCGTTTTTGGAAATTCAGTAATCCCTCATCATATACAGACTTGATATTAACGAGTTTTGTTTATCAGCAAACACTAGGAGAGCATAAAAACTAATTATTTCTTTATGATTTATTAGTATAATTTGATATTTTATTTCCCTCTGCTATTTTTCATAGTAATAGGCTACTTTTATCAATTGTAGACTACATAATGTCAAAAATAGAATACAAAATTAAAACTTTTATATACGACCTTTTGCATTAACAGTAATGGTATATACTTAATAGACATGTTTTCACTCGTAAAATGGATGGAAAAAAAAATCCATAGGAAAAAATAATATTTTTGTTTGTTGAAAGTTAACGAGAGCAATACTTTTCTCCCGTCAGAACAAAAGTAATTATACTGGACTATAAAAATATTCGTGAGTTTCACAGAACTTTTATATTTAAAGAGATAATCGAGATCACGACTAGCTAATTGAACGTTAATAAAAATAAACACAATCACAAATAAGGCTTTTTTTTTACGAACTCATAACGAGTAATAATTGATTTAAATTAATGGAAAATTACACGAAATCTAAGTAACGGCAGTAAGTGTCATGCCAGTAACGTTTGGAATCGACCAAACGATCCAGTATAAAATAGCTTTTTAAATAAAATTTTATAACCTCATAAAAATATTGTATTAACTTAACTCCCACTCCGTATGATAAATGCCTTCCACATTTCACTGCCATTATATTATTAACAATTATTTATATTCATTTTAATAATTAAATGAAATTTAAAAAAAGCAATAAAATAAAAGAAAATGTATTTACCTATATAAAATATTTGAAACAAATATTAAACATACAGGATGAGCTAATGTTTATTATCAATACGCAGAATCATATTAAAAAAAAATTGTGCAAATTAGACCCATGGGTAAGGAGTATGTAGACACTAAATATTTCTAATTTTTCAAAAATATTTTAGATAAGAATAATATCAACATTTCTTGTTATATAAAAGATCTCTGTGTGCAGAATGTTTATTATGAATCGTGTTGAGGACACGACGCACGCATTTAATACAATTTAAATATTGCTGACTTTGAATACATCAACTATAAAAGTAGATATTTATCTAAATTTTAAAACAAGCAAAGTTACCAATGTCACTGAAGATCACATTTGTTTACACGAGTTATCGTTGTGCGAGATATTGCATTTTTACTGCCTTCGTCTCCGTCACTCATCATTTATTTTTTCTCAACTGTCTGCGTTCTTCTCAAGCAAGGTCCTTCTCGAGCATGATGGATACTTAACCGAACTGTTCATAAAAACGTTTTTTAGTTTCAGTTTTTTTTAATTTTTTTTTTTATAGGTACAATGAAATGAAAAAATACCTAAAGCCAAGCTAAAATTCGTATTTATTTAGAAATATTACAATTTGTCACAATTAAGGACATTTATAGTAGTGTTCAAAGATCAAATTCACATTCTATTTACAATAAATAAAACAGAAACTAATAATAATAAAAGTAAATATATATAAACACAAGAACTAAGCTAATAAAAATAACAACTGTAACAGCTAAAATTATAATTATTGTCCCTGTAACAGAATATTATATGTCTAAATAAATAAAAAACAAAACAAAAAAAACAGCTAAAATAAAAATGAAAATATAAATTGATATTACAACATTTTTTATATTATATTATATTCAAATTTTTGAAACTGTAACTAAATAAGCTCATATATATTAATAATGATGTATTTTTATTATTAAAACATCGAACCGTTTTGAATATTTGCGATCTTGAATATTTATTGCACATACATTGTTTTTGTTTTTTTAGATCTTAGATCTTAAAAACCATAAAATAATACATATTTTTTCATGCTAAATCTAAATTTTATTATCAAAATAATAATTAATAAAATAATCAATGATAAAATAACTATAATTTATAAATAAGTATAATAAAATTAAATAAAAAATATCATGACGTGATATTTTATATGGATTTCAGAATCTGGGAAAAATCAAAAATAATGTATGTGCAATAATTATTCGAAATAGGAAGCCTGAGAACGAAGGAGATTTCTGAAACATTCGTTCCGATATATATACATATACTTTTATATATATATATATATATATATATATATATATATATATATATATATATATAAGTATAAAATGTTAATATAACATATATACATATAATATGCGTGTATGTAAACTTTTGCAAATTAACTCCTCCTACATAAGGTTACTATGCAAGAGAGAAAAACACTCACACACATTCTCATATATATATATATATATATATATATATATATATATATATATATATATATATAAATATAGACTTTATATATATATAGTAGGACTTCTTTACTTTATTCATAATAATAAAATCACACATTATATACATATAGTATATAATTTTTACTTTAGATTCATGTACAGAAATGCAATGTAAAAATAAAGTAAAACTATTTGGATCTAATATGTGTTTTTATTATTACATAAATATATGGTACAAAATTTCTTCTCGTATGGGTCTTATTGATGAAACAGTACATGATAAAATTGAATTTGTTGGATACATTATTATTTAACTTTATATATATGCAGATGTTAACGTAATTTATTATTATGGTTCAAATATATTTTTCTGTACGAATCCAGTGATCGAAGGACATCACTTTAAGAAGAGTAGATAAGTAAGGACAATTTACCGCAATATTATTGTTTCTAAGAATTGCCTTCCTATAAACCAGTCTGATCGAAAACAATAACATTATACCAATCTGAAGGTGTTTGATCAATTGAAAATGATGCGGTCGAAATCATAATCAACCACGATATGTAAATAAAACGCTATAACTCTAGCCTTAAGCCAAATTATTTGACATTGCTCTTTGATAGTGCAATGAGGAACCCAGAGCTTGTAAATTTCGGCAATAATTTGATTTTTGAGTTGTATTTTACTCTAAAATGTTTCATTTGATAGATGGTCTGTTATGTTTCTCTGTCGAATTATGTTTATCTGTAGAAATGGAAATAAATAGTAAAATAAAATCACTATATCTTAATTTTACTATTTATTTCCATTTCTTATATAACTTCATATTTTTCTGTTTTACATCTTATTCTAAGATTCCCTTTACAATACTTTTGTCACCTTTTTGACTATGTTTACTTCATCATTCCACACTTTGTGCCTGTTATTATTATTTGTCTCTTGTTCTTACTATTGTCATTATTCTAACAACTTCATTTTACTGTAATTTGTATGTTTCTCATATCTTGTTATCTGGTTCTTTTCTTAGCCCTGATGATGGCCTGAACTTCAGGTTGAAACGTCGGCAAATGACAAAATAAATATTATCATTTATTTTTGCCTTGTTACTTGACTGATCACGCCAACTATTCTTCTTCTCGTTGTTAATAATGTTTTTATGACTTGTTATAGATAATTTTGAATGAGCAAAATAGATAAAAACGTTGTTAAATGTTGAATAAATAGTTAAATTATATGAGCTTATATATCCTTGAAGACACCGTGTATATAAATACTGCCAAATTATTTTTCTAGTTAAAATTAATTTATAGGAGAAAATTAAAAATCAAAATTTTATAAAGACCTATTCAGTTATATCCCAGTACAAATTACCCCGAAGTACGACAAGTGATAATTATCTTTTATTGAAATTAATGTAGCATTTATTATAAAAGGTCATGTTTAGAGAAACAACTTAAGAGGTAACCTATTGGGGAGATCCATCCGGAGGAGTAAGGGAAAACTGGCATTGACCCAACATTCGAAATTTCTAAAATGACCTTAAAATCTATAATGAACCAAAAATATATATTTAATATTTTCTAGATTTGGGCCTTTTTCATTAATTATTATTTTAACTATAGGTCCCATTTATTATTAAATTGAGAGTTATTATTTATATAATAACTATCAATTTATAGCGCTTAGTTGAGTATCAGATCATTGACCAAGCTTATTACTTACTAAAACTTACCCGATATGGTAGCGAATTTTGTGATAAAGAGGTGGACAAAGTATCCCTGAAACATAAAAACAAAAATAAAAAGAATAACACTTTCAATTGAGTTATTATTTATTAAATTGCATAGTTTCCCCCAAATGCGAGACCAAGGCGAATCTTGGTCTTGTTCACTCAATCTTGGTCTTGGTCTTGCGCAAGAGTCTTCCAATAATCTTGCAGTTACCTATTAGCTTATTTATTTAGAGATATTACTATAATTTTTCAGATAGCGGAAACCTAACCAACCCCGAATGATAAATTAGAAGAGTTAAATGCAAAAGTGTATTGGTTATACCAATTCTTTACATATAGTAACTAAAATTGTCAATTATTAGTAACTATGTTGCCTTAATTTTTATTCACAAAACAATTTTTTTTTACCAGTCTTGATTTTGGTCTTGCTACAAAATCTATATATCGAAGTATATCATAGTCTGTTTTAGTAGTGGATATTAGTGGTAAACGTTTAATAAACCTTTTCAATAGTTGTTCTCTTTATGAATCATTTAATAAAACATTATTTTTTACTGAGCCGAAATTCGCATGTCAGAATACAACAGTGTAATTGAATAATACTTTTTTTTTATAGCTTTAATGTTTTATTCACACCTTTCATAATGGTAATGACAACCAGTGAATGTGAGATCGATTGATAAATATAATGTCATGAAAGGCATGAGGAGGATCAGTGCCCAGCGGCACCTCACTCGGCGTGATATCTACATTAGGCGAGGAGGTCCCTCATCCAGCTCCTCTTCAGTCTCCTACAGACGTTACCTGGTATATTCGTAGTGGCCATGTCGTTTATAAGTCTATTAGGATGTCCTTGTAAGTTGTCATGGAATCGTTTGTAATGAGTACGTATGTGTTCGTTAACAGTCGGCATATGGAGGTCAGTATGTAAGGTTATGTTGCTAACGTACCAAGGTGCTTTTGTAATTGTTCTGAATGTTTTTGCTTGAAAGATTTGAAGTTTGTTTAAGTGAGTCTTTTTAGCAGTTCCAAATATCGCTGATGCGTAAGTCCAAATAGGTTTTAGTAAGTAATTGTATGTGTTCAATTTCTGTCTAAGTTTTAGTTTTGAATTTTTCGAAAGAAGTGAACTCAGAATTCTTAATCTTTGATCTTTAACGTTTTTCGTTTTTTGATTATATGTGGGCCCCACGTCATTTTTCTGTCAAATGTCAGACCAAGATAGTGAACAGTGTCTGTCTGTGGAATCTGTGTATTGTCAAGGAAAACTGGAGGGCATGTTTCATGTCGAAGCGTAAATGTGATGTGCTGTGATTTGTCTTGATTTAGTCGGATTTTCCAAATTTTGAACCAGTCATGTAATCTTGTTAAATACTGTTGTAGTGTCTGTGAGGCGTATGTTGGATTTTTGTGTCTTGCTAAAATTGCTGTGTCGTCTGCATATGTCGCTGTTAAAATGTTGGGACTACAAGGTATGTCATGGGTGTATGTGATATAGAGTAGTGGAGCGAGTACTGAACCTTGAGGTACTCCTGCTGAGATAGACCTGATGGAAGATAGCTGTGACCCGTGTCGGACCGAGAAATATCTATCGGAAAGGAAGGATTGTAGAATTAGATAATAATACTTAAAAAACAAATAATGACCTGTGAAAATATTAAATAACTTGAATATAAAGGAATCACACTGCAGAGAAATTATGAAATAGATATCATGAAAAATGGATATTAAATAAATATATCTATGTTAGGATTAGACAACCTCGTGTATTACCTATTGAATATCTTCAGTAGATAAGTAGAGAACTGAGGTTGCAATGGATTTCGTTTCACATTTATTATTTTGTACAAGTATTTTTTTTTTATGTTTGTATTTGGTTGGTTGGATTGGGTTAGGTTATAATAGGAACTGAAAAAAACAAAACAAGAAAAAAAGCGTTCACGTTTGTAACGTACTTTACCATTCGATTCAGTACGACAAATTTCAAAAATAATGAACATTGAAATTATTATAAAAGGTGTTTCATATAGTGCCAGTGGAATTTTATCTCAGAAATATAAATTTACAGATTTAATGAGACACATAATTCGTGTGATTTTTTATTATGTTCTCATAAAATTTTGTTTTTCTTGATACCACCAATACTGGCCTTGAAAAATCACATAAAAAGCTTAAACAAGCCCAAAGAATGATTTCTTCTTTGAAAGTAGGATTTAACTCGTTAAGGAAAGAGTTCAACTTGACATGGGTTTAGGTTAGATCCGATCACGGAAAAGTTTATGTTTTTATCAAGTTAGAAAGTAAAGAATCCGGTTTTAGCAAGAGAGCGAAAGGTTCCAAAAATGTGGATTCCAAAGACAATAATATAGCGTTCTACAACAGCTGAAGAAAAATTGAGAGAAACCGATTTTTGAATAAAAAGTACAATGACCAATTTTTTAACTGCAAGATTCGCGATGAAAGCATTCTACCTGAAGTTGAGGAAAGGGAGGAGAAAGATGTGATGAAGATAGGCTTTTGGGATGAATTCACCACAAAATAGAGTATACAAGACCATAAAATAGGCTATTATAAAATTATAACTTTTTAAATTATATGCAGCTACTAAATGTATATAAGCATGTAAGTATGGGTATGCATATATATAAGCAGGTATATAAAAAAATTATTCCTAAATGCATTATTGTTCCTATGTCAGGTTTTTTTTTATTTAATTTTTTTAACAAACCTTTAAGGACTAATAAAGCATTTTATATATTTTCTTTCAAAGTAATTACCGTTATATATATACATAAAAAAAAAAAAAATTAAAATAGCCCCCCTAAAGGAAGTCCCGATTTCGTTACTGACCCTAACCCAATATTTCTTTAAGTTCCGGTTTAAAGTATGTTATACATTATAACGCAATGTCATTTACCACATGTAATATAATTTGAAAACTATATTTTATTGTTAAAATGTTGTGTTTTAAATACAATTAAACATATTTTGGAACTATTTCTGTTTTTTCTATTCAATGCAAATCGAATGCACCATGGTAAGAAGAAAAAAAGATCATTTGTAAAAATGTATAAATATTTCAAAATGTATTAAAATCTCTTATTATATAAAAAAGTTTTTTATTTAACTTTTATATAAATAAAAAATATTTTTTTGTCAATCTCAACGAATTAAAATGTTGGGATAAAGACTTTAAATTATTTCTGTTTCCTGCTCACACTATATTGAAAAAAAATTATACAAACTGCAGACTTTATGTAAATTACAGTTATAAAATTTGAACAACGATTTGTGCAATTAAATTAACAGTTGTATAATTTGTAAAATGGGGGCTGGTCTCCTGTTAGACAGATAGAAGGTACCCCTAGTATTGAATAAAAATTCAATTTACCTTATCAACTAGATATGCAAAAAAAATCAACACCAACAATGCGGTCTCTATTGGTCCAAGGCTCGTGGCATTTATCGCCTTACCACCTTCTATTCACTCTTTGCTATAGAGACATAATTTTCTGGATTGCATCATTGGCATTTCCAGATCAATTCGCTCAAGTGCTTCGAATTTTAGCATCCGGACTTCCGACGAGGATCACTTTACATATTTCGGTAATATATAGTAGGCGAAGACGTTTGCCCTTATTCGAAATTTTATTTTTAATCTTCTTTTGATGTTACCAATCCCTATCAGAACATTAATAAAGTTATCATTTAAAATTATTAAATCTCTTTTCTGGATTGGTATTTTCAGTTTTTCTGGGGTGAGCTATTATCAGGGTATCGATTTGGTTGATTCTATTTTAATTTTTAGATAAATTCCATGCTTTAGACGGAAAGAAAGGGAATCATTTGAAGTACAAATTTTCCTTTTTTTTTTACCTAGCTCAGCGGTTTATCTGAGCGCGGGATTGAGATTAATCTAACTATTTATTAATCTAAGTAAAACAGAACTAATATAAATAGTTTCTTGATAATATAAGTAATATAGATGGCAAACATTGAGGATCGATAACCAGTTTGAATAATAAAGCGTACTGGTCTGATTAGCAGAGTGAAAAACAAAAAACTTTTACACCTTTAAGTTACGATTTCTCTCCTTAAAAATCAAATATGGCTTTAATACATAAATATATAAACCTACTTAAAATGTCTGAACTGAATTCATCATAAGTTTCGCAAGTAAAAAAATAATTTGTAAGTAATATTTCGTGAATAACCAACTTTATTAACAAATAATTAATAACAAACAATTAATAACAAAATTTGGGACATTTTGCTTTCTCACTATCGAATGTAGGAAAGCTTTATATTCGTACGAGAGGTTAGAAACAATTTTGTGCTCAGAACTGAAAATTTCCACTTCCCTTTACGTTTCAGATACCAACGATCAAATTTGGTTCGGTGTCTTTCTGTCAATCGGTAGTTGTGCACGCGCAAATGTATTTTCATATATATGCCAATATTTCAGAAACAGCTCGTTTGATTTGGTTCAAAGCTAGAAGAAAAGAGAGAATTAGTAAAAGCAGTGTTAGTTATAGCAGACGGTGAGATACAGGTAGGCGTGGAACCAATGAAAATGGTAAGGAAGTTATCTATGCTGGCCTCAGCTGGCAGACGTTTTTACTAATACAAATATAAATGTCTGAAAGAACTCGAGAAGATACAACTTTTTTTGTACAACTTGGTTTACTACTAAATATATATTGTTACTGATGAGTATTGCATTTCTTAAGTTAATTAATAATTTATTAATATAAAAAATAAATTATTTTGTTATCAAACTTTTTTTTTGTATTTTCCTGATTTTTTTTTGTTTGGTTTTCGGAGTAATATATATTTGTTTATATTTTAGTTTCAGTAACTTGATTTATTATCTACGTTAATTGGATATATTTAATTTTATTTAAAACCTAAAATGCGATTTTTTAGTTAACGGTGTAAAATATCTTGTGAAATGTATCTTTTAATCAGATGTAAAAATATTTTCGAAATTAAATTTCCTTTTTTTCAATTATGTAGATATACTTTTGAAAAATACAAAAAAAAAAACTTTGTATTTACTTTTGTCCCGCTTGATTCCTTCGACAGCCTATTGTGCAGCGTTTCGACCGACCCGACCCACATTGTATTTTACGCACTTGGTATTGTATGAAGATATATAGTAACCGGTTCAGGATTTAATTTTGGGGACGCTATTTTTTTTTTTTTTATAGAATAACATTTTAATTTTTTTCTTGGCACATGCTGTAATAGTTGATGAATCGCATGCGTTGTAATCTAAAAAGAGAAAACATTTGTCATGGTTTAAGTATTTAGCTCAGATCACTCATAGAATATCAATAAAACCATGTAACAATACAAAGAAAATTCGCAAGTGCATATTTATTTAGGTAGGAGAGAAAATATAGAGATTTTCAGAATATCTGATCAACCAGAAAGGAAATAAAAAAAAAAGAAAAGAATGGAAACGCTGCCCGTGATGACTGTTATTTATGAAGCATTGATAGTCTGTGGGCCAGACCCCCTTACCGTGCACCCCCCCCCACATCCCTATAAATTGCATATCGTTGTGTTCCTTGTAACAATTTATTAAAAAAAAGCCAATGTTCCCACAAAAAAAAGTGAACGCACTGCCCCAAAATGGCGTCCAAAGATGGCGGATTGACGACTTTGACTTTAGTTAGTTTTTTGGTCACTGAGAATCAGCATTAAGCTTAATTTCCTCATAGTTGGTCTTTTATTAAAGCTGAATAGTTATAGAATAATAAAACATGAAGAAATATTAAAAAATAATTGTCTAAGGCTATGAAAAACACCAGTAAACTCAATTTTTTTAACAAAAAAATTTTCAAGTTACAAATCAAGCGTCGTTTGTAATTAAACGGCCTACAATAACGCAAAACGTGCTGAAATAAACCATCTGGAGAATATATTTCTCTTTCTGAAACGCTGATTATTTTTTACAAATGTTTAAGTAGTTCCGTAAAAAATGCACTTATGCGGCAGAAAAGCGGTACTGGCGTGGGTGCCTACAGGCCTCTACCACACCATTCAGTGCCCATAAATGGCTTAGTTATAGTGATATAATAACATTTTTGGTACATTATATTGGTTTTATTAACGAACAAATATTAATGCAATAATTTTATAGTAAAAAAAAAAAAATTTAATTTAAAAAAAAATTTATTATAATTTTTTTAAATTTTAACCTCCTTTATTTTATACGTAGGTCGTTTAAGAATACCTCAATTGTAAAAATGATATAATTATAATAATAAAAGTTAATTAAAAAATATTTTGCTAAATATCTTGATTTTTTTTTATTTAACGTTTGCAATTTAACACTGTGTTTTGAATATTTACTGATTCTTAGAAGTAATTAAAATTGTTATATATTTCCCAGGAAATGAGTCATATTCATACCTTTTTTATAAACTAAAATAATATATACCTAATCTGAACTATATATAATGAATAGCTACCGGGTTGTTTAGTAAAACTCATATATCACTAATTAAAAAATTAATTTTTATTTCCTTTATTTTGTGCAGAAGTTGGACTATATCATAAATAAATAGGAAATTTTAATATTGAATGAATTATTCTCTATGCACAAAGAAAGATATAAAGGGTGACCCTATAAGTTCTTCTATAAACCAAAACTGATTGTTTGGATTTGATCTCAAAATGAGGAAAAACGTGAACTTAAACGAGAAAATTGGAAAAATACATTAAGCGAACGAGAAAGGAAGTGCCAAAACCTCGGAATAGATAAAAAGGACCAGTTATATCCATTATATAGCTCAATGAATGTATAGTAGATAGATGAACAGAATATTTCAAGATGCTGCTAAAACGGGATCAATTGCAGTTTGGATGATATTAAGTGGACGATGTAGGTTTATTATGGTGAAAACCACTTTATTTTCGATTGCTGAAGGTGCACCTCGGGACTATATTAACTTTGAAGATGAATATAGAGATGTATATCGAGAAAGTTATAGCTCATAGCTTTCCTTCTGTTTAGTGGATTTTCAAAAGATTTTTTAAGGGATCTAAAAGGAAAACGAGTTTTTCTGAAAGACAGTTAGATATTAGCATAATCCAAAGTGTGAGGCACTGAGCAGATAGAGAGCTATTTTTCTTTTTATGTGGACTTCTCTATAACCTGCCTTAAAGTGAAGACAGTCCCAATTTTCAACTTCTCTTCCAATGTGCAACTTGAGTTTCTCAATCCATATCGCTCTGGCAATCGACAATATTTCTTATTCCAGCTTCTACGATTCTTGTGTATAATTTGTTTGATACACTAAACAGGAATGGGTCTTGATGTGTATTACATTTCCTAGTATCTCCTTTCTTGTAAAGGTAAAAACCACAGTCCTTTCATATTATTTTCTAATATGCTTGTTGCCTATGTACGCGCAAAACTGTCAAAGCAGTTTGGTTTCGCCCTTTCCATCTTTCTTTGTGCAGAGAGAATAATACATTCAATATTAAAATTTCCTATTTTTTTATGATATGGTACAAATTCCGAACAATTCAAGAATAACGAGAAGAATAGCGAGCTACAACTAATATAAGATACCTTAAAAAATCTTTTGAAAATCCACTAAACAGAAGGAAAGCTATGAGCTATAACTTTCTCGATATACATCTCTATATTCATCTTCAAAGTTAATATAGTCCCGAGGTGCACCTTCAGCAATCGAAAATAAAGTGGTTTTCACCATAATAAACCTACATCGTCCACTTAATATCATCCAAACTGCAATTGATCCCGTTTTAGCAGCATCTTGAAATATTCTGTTCATCTATCTACTATACATTCATTGAGCTATATAATGGATATAACTGGTCCTTTTTATCTATTCCGAGGTTTTGGCACTTCCTTTCTCGTTCGCTTAATGTATTTTTCCAATTTTCTCGTTTAAGTTCACGTTTTTCCTCATTTTGAGATCAAATCCAAACCATCAGTTTTGGTTTATAGAAGAACTTATAGGGTCACCCTTTATATCTTTCTTTGTGCATAGAGAATAATTCATTCAATATTAAAATTTCCTATTTATTTATGATATAGTCCAACTTCTGCAAAAAATAAAGGAAATAAAAATTAATTTTTTAATTAGTGATGTATGAGTTTTACTAAACAAACCGGTAGCTATTCATTATATATAGTTCAGATTAGGTATATATGATTTTAGTTTATAAAAAAGGTATGAATATGACTCATTTCCTGGTAAATATATAACAATTTTAATTACTTCTAAGAATCAGTAAATATTCAAAACACAGTGTTAAATTGCAAACGTTAAATAAAAAAAAATCAAGATATTTAGCAAAATATTTTTTAATTAACTTTTATTATTATAATTATATCATTTTTACAATTGAGGTATTCTTAAACGACCTACGTATAAAATAAAGGAGGTTAAAATTTAAAAAAAATTATAATAAATTTTTTTTTAAATTAAATTTTTTTTTTTTTACTATAAAATTATTGCATTAATATTTGTTCGTTAATAAAACCAATATAATGTACCAAAAACGTTATTATATCACTATAACTAAGCCATTTATGGGCACTGAATGGTGTGGTAGAGGCCTGTAGGCACCCACGCCAGTACCGCTTTTCTGCCGCATAAGTGCATTTTTTACGGAACTACTTAAACATTTGTAAAAAATAATCAGCGTTTCAGAAAGAGAAATATATTCTCCAGATGGTTTATTTCAGCACGTTTTGCGTTATTGTAGGCCGTTTAATTACAAACGACGCTTGATTTGTAACTTGAAAATTTTTTTGTTAAAAAAATTGACTTTACTGGTGTTTTTCATAGCCTTAGACAATTATTTTTTAATATTTCTTCATGTTTTATTATTCTATAACTATTCAGCTTTAATAAAAGACCAACTATGAGGAAATTAAGCTTAATGCTGATTCTCAGTGACCAAAAAACTAACTAAAGTCAAAGTCGTCAATCCGCCATCTTTGGACGCCATTTTGGGGCAGTGCGTTCACTTTTTTTTGTGGGAACATTGGCTTTTTTTTAATAAATTGTTACAAGGAACACAACGATATGCAATTTATAGGGATGTGGGGGGGGGTGCACGGTAAGGGGGTCTGGCCCACCGTGTATGAAGGGAAGCGATAAATTTTGATTTTCTCATTAAGTCGGCTGTAGCTCAAGATCTTTATTCCTTTTGTCTCCTCACTACCGAAGGTAGGAAAGCTTTGTTTTCGTGGGAGAGGTTTAAAAAAAAAAAAAAAAATTGTGCTCAGAATAGGAAATTGTCACTCGCGTTTTACGTTTCAGACATCAAGGATCTAATCTAGTTCGGCGTCTGTCTGCAGTCAAATCTATATAACGGACATATCACCTACTTACCTTTATTCGATTTTCATGAAAATGTCAGAGATTGTGCAGGTTGGCGTCTAGATGGTCTCATATCAATTTTATCAAATACCATCCAGCACTTTTGCTTGCGCACACGTAAATGTATTTTCTTAGATATGCCAATATTCGAGAAACGGCTCGTTCAATTTGGCTCAAAGCTAAAAAAAAAAAGGTTGGTACTAATTTCTCTTATATATGCACAAACGTGTTTTTACATACGACCTTTTGCACTAATAGTAGCGATATGCAGTGCATTTTTTTTATTTTTAATTACGATTCATCAAATATGCAATCCTCAAATGCGAAACTCTTTCGCATTTTAGCATTTGCTGATAAAAAAAACTCGTTGATATCAAGCCCGTATATGTTGAGGGATTACTGAATTTCCGAAAACAGTTTCTTCCAGAGATTTTACTCTAATACGAAAAATTTTAGACCTTGTAGGATAGATATTTTTTAGCCAATGAAAACGGTGAGGAAGTTATACTGACCTTACTTGGAAGGCGTTTTTCCATTTTTTTATTTATTATTACTTTCAATAATGAACCATTGTAATCGTCCAAAAAATTCAAAAACTCAACCTCCATCAAAATATGAGTTTTTACGTTTCAGGATACATAGAACTAGAAAATCGAATAATAAAAAAAAATTGTCCGTCCACCGTTATCGCATTTTCTCCGAGACTAGTGGACCAATTTATTTCAAATTCAGCATCAAAGTCTGAGATCACCCGAGGATGATCCTCCCTCATGGACATTACTATCCCCCTTTTACTCTCAAGATGGCGTCCGAAAAACTTGCGTTGCTATAGCAGCGCAGTACATTCCTTTAGCGTTGCCCCTAAACGAATGTACCGATGTCAATGAAATCGTATGAGATAAACTTAAAGTTGATCTATGTAATATACTTCAACGAAAAGAAGCTGGAAAAAAGTTAAGAGGGGTCGTAAAATTAAATTTCCGAGTAACTCAAAAAGTATACATTTTTTGTTGATATTGTATAATCATTTAATGGTTTACGAAATTTCTTAAATATAAAAAAATATTGCTGGAATCGGATAATTTGATGCAAATATATGTTTTAAAAAATATTTTTCGCATGTTCTACTGCAAAGCTTATTACCTTTGTTACCTTTGTTAATGCGTTACATCAGCTGAAACAATGTGATTTATTTTTCTTATCAAATTGCTAATGATGAAATAAAAAATTATTTAGGGAAATATCAGAAATCATCTTTTATTTATTTTTTTTCCTTATGTTACTAGGAAAGTAATTTTACTTTTGTTATCTAATCTTTTGGAAATAATAATAATAATAATTGACAGGTTTTTTTTTTTTTTTTAAATTGAAAATATAGGGATAATAAAAATGACTTCTTTTTCTCTTCCCGGCTCTCTACGACCACAATCGTGGCTCCTGAGTCCTCTATTTTGCGCGGCAGCCCGGCAATTACTCTGCTCTAAATGGAAGACATTGGTAACCGCTGTCTGCCCTACCTCGGCCCCTCTCTGGCAATGTTCCTTCACCTCAGAGATCATCGCCGTTCGTTAAGACTCCTTCCTCAAAAAGTACGAATTGACGTCAATCAACGAATTGACGTCAATCGAACGAAAAATCTAATAAAATTATTCGTATAAAATCATTTAATATTAAATTCGACACCTTTGAAATAGGATCATTAACGAAAATATTCCTTAGAAACATTGTCTGCAAATCACTATCTA